>CM054812.1:24650370-24730645 GCA_028984105.1 Lavandula angustifolia | reverse complement strand
CAAATTGGTTGAATTGACAAGATATAAACAATTATCACAGCTGAGACAACTTCAGGCTAAGTTGTCGGTTTAAGCTGTAGTTTAGATAAGAAGTGGCTTGTCTTAGCTGCTTGTCTTTACTGGTACACTTAAGGTGGTGTATTAACGGATCACAGTGAGATGTGTTCTCCTAACTAACCTTAGTAGAGAACCAAGATCTCGGTGACTTAACTGGTCTTAAGCTTGGTAAGACTTCAGCTGAGTGCATTTGGCTATCTATCACTTTGACCTACTATGGTGAACGTCATCGCGACCGGATCTACGTATTTTGGGTGTTAGTAGTTATTTGTGGCTCATGCTGGTTGTCTGTATCTTGCAGTCGTATCCTAGTAAAATAGGTTGATAATATCCCCTGAGGAACTCGAAAGGATTAGCACACTAAACCCGGCCGGTTGATTAAGTTCAGGTGTGCTAATAAGGTCGAGTGGTACTACTCAAGAATATAAGATGTTAATTAATTTAAGCTGTCAGTGAGCTTAATTAATTAACGGATATTTCTATCTTAAATACGGAGATCGATTAAGTCTAAAATACAAGCCCTTGCTCAAATTGGGATAAAGGGGTAAGTCAGCACGGATTCTCTAGTGGAATGAATCTGTGTTTATTAATTAATTTTGCTCTGGGCTGAGCATGGATAATTAATTAATTTGAGGCCCAACTTTATTTCTTGTATTGGATCCCTGATCTGACCCAATTAGTTGTCTGGTTATTTATTGTCTCTCAGAAATCATTATTAATGGATTAATGTATTTTTACATTATTTAATAATGTTATTTATCCGGAATTAATTGGCTGGGCCAATTAATTGATAAATATTAGTAGCCCAGTAAATTAATTAATTATATTATGGGCTGGTTATGTGGAAGCCCATTAGAAATATAATTGAATTAATGGGTTACAAATATATTAATATTATATTGGCTTTTGAAGCATATATATATATATATCAGTATTCTGTTCAGAAACTGATTACACACACATACACATAATTACAAACGCATTCCGTGAGTAAGGGAGAGACAAAAATTTATTTTCTTCAGTTCTCTGACCACCCAGAGGAAGAAAAAGGCCGGGATACAGATCAGAAGGTCTAACACTTGAGCAACAATCAAAGCCGCGACAACACACCAGGAGGAAGGTAGCGTTCCTAACCTAAATTATTCCTTCAATTGGTATCAGAGCGAGGTTTAGGCTCTGATTGTTGTTGTTAGATGTATGATTAGGTTTTATTTCGTCGTTATCGGGCTATTTTCGTGTTTGGGGCGGCCTGCGAGCCACTGTTTTGACCCCGATGTAACGTTTTTTCTCGTGAGAAAATCCACGAGTAGATTATAGGACCTATTTGTTATGTGATTGTACTATTTATTGTACTGTAATTGGTCCGGGAGGCACAAAAAACGAGACGACGAAAATATGATTTTCGCAGCGAAAACCCTAGTTTTCTAGGGTTCCGCCGCATCTTACGGCGGAGATTCCCGGCGCGTCCGATGTCGGATCGACGATCGGCTTGAACCTTTGGAATCCTCATATTACGAGCTTCGCGTTGATAGGTTGTAAGGGATCATCTTATCCTGGATACGATCGGAATTGACGTCTGAAATAGGCTGCTCGTTATGAATTTGTTCCGGCGAATCGTTTGAAATTCGGGAAATTGAGGAACAAATCTCGGCCGGAATCCATTACCCGGTGGTCGTGAGTGTTCCAATATCATTTCCCCTCTTTCAATTGATCGAATCGCGGCTCGGAAAGGAAGAATTCGGGCGTGGAAGGCGGCGGCGGCGGAGGCGCGATTTATCGCGCAGTAATCTTCGTTACGGCGACTCCAGGCGGCGTTTCTGCACGAATCCGATGTTTAGGCGACGTCGGGGAGGTGTGTAGAGGGCAGAGGAGGCCTGGAAACGGCTGGGGAAGGCGCGGCGCGCGGCGCGGCGGCGGCCGCGCTGCACGCAGGCGTAGATCTGCGCGCGCCGCAGCGCGGGCGTTGGACGCGGACGACGGTTCCTGGTTCGCCGTTGTCTGGTGTACCCCTGGGTGCCGGCGGCCGGTACAGAACCGGCCTACAGCAGCGGCGGCGGCAGAAGGGTGGAGATGACGCTGACGTGGTGCATCACGTCGCCCCTTGGCTGTCTTTGTGCGTGTCGCACGCACGTATCTTCCACGTGGCAGACGACCCTGATGACGTGGCAGTACAGTTTTCAAAGCAGTTTTCGACGTAGTTTCCAGATTCAAAGATTTTGAAGATTTCACAGATCTGTATTTTGATCGAGCAATGTAATAGTTAGGGATTACGTGTTTTAAAGCCCGATAACGATTTTAAATTTCCTATTTGCGTATTTATTTTTAATTATGCTTTAGCATGCGATTATGTGAATAATTGCGCTTAGAAAAGCATGTAAATATGATTTATATCGTTTTTAAAGCCTGTTTTATTTTTTGCGAGCACATTTTATTATGTGCGCTTAGAAATTGCATGCTTTAGGAATTATGTGGGAATGCATGATTCGTTACAAACCTTTTGATCAAAAAGACTAAGCAACATTAAATTAAATGTTTAATTAGATTCCATTTGGATATGAAACACTTAATTGGACCTCCATTAATTGGACTCTACACAAAAGTAGTAAGATTATGTGAGTAAACGTCCACCTGCGTGGCTTGCTTGCATCTTTGAGCTACAAGTTTTGTGAGATGAGTTTTCCAAAAACAATATTTGATTATTATTGAGTAGTGGGAGCGAAGCCGTAAACGTCCACCTGCGTGGCTTGCGTGCCTAGTTAACACGAGTACTCTAGAAGATAATAATTGAATAGGATGGCTAATTAGATCGAATTGAACGCGACATGGTTCGAGTAAGTATGTCAATTTCGAGAATTTGATTCTACTTTGGTCAAATTAATGGTCAATGCTTAGATGTCACCGCAGGTACAATTCACTTCCCTCGAAGTCCCTTCCTGCGTTTTAATAGTGACATGGTCCAGTATATCGAACTATTAATTTCATTCGTCTTAAGAACCTAGACGTGGATTGGAATTAAAGAGCTAGGTAAATAGCTTGGTTTAGGGTTACGCTAGTAAACGTCCACCTGCGTGGCTTGCTAGTGGAATTCCTAGAGCGGTTCGAGGTTTTTAACATCATTGTTTTTTCAAAAGGTTACAATGATCGTTAATTACGAATTATGTGCAAATAAATTTTCCTTACATGCTTTATTTTAAATTATTTTTCAGATATGTCTGTTCAAGCTGTTGTTAATGGTCTTATGAGCCGACCCTTAAAGGGTGTTGACAATTTTAAAGAGTGGAGGAGAAACCTTACACTAATGTTCCAAAATGAGAAGATCTTGTATGTTCTCAGTACCCCTGAACTTGAACTCCCCGAAGAAGAGGCGACTGAGGAGCAGATAAGAGAATATGAAAAGTGGATAGAGGATAATGACAAGACTCGTTTTGTCATTCTATCCACTATGGTTGATTCTCTTGCTTCACAGTATGAAAATACGCCTCATGTGGGAGTGATATGGGATTCCATGGCTGAAAAGTTCGGTGAGATCGACAGATCTCAGAGATTTCATCTTCTGAGGCAGGTTACTACCTGCAAAATGGCTGAAGGTGCGTCCGTGCAGGATCATGTCTTACATATGATCGAGCTGCTAGATCGGCTTGCAAAGGTTGGTGGTGTCTTGGATCTTGGTATCAAGATAGACGTCATTCTACATTCACTACCTAAGTCATATGAGAATTTTCGCCTAAATGTAGTGATGTCAAGGAAAGACTACACTCTGAATGAACTTTCGAGTGAGTTAATTACTGCAGAAAGAATCATGGGTCAGACTAAAGGTAAAGGAATCCAAATCTTGAACACTACTAGCAGCTCAAGGAACCCTCCTAAGGGTAGATTCCAGAAAAAGAGCAAGAAGGCTACGAATGTCAAGAAGAATAGTGGGAGCACGAAGTTAGCACCCACCGCAGGGGTTCAAAAACCTAAGGGGAAGTGTTTCAAGTGTGGTAAGGTTGGACATTGGAAGACTGAATGTCCCAACTTCAAGGCAAAACAGAAAGGTACACGCATCGCCTTAGTAACTGAAACTGTGCTTGTTTCCGCATCTACCCATGAATGGGTAGTAGATTCCAGAGCAACTGATCATGTTTGTTACACCTTGCAGGGGTTTTTGCAGAAAAGGGTTCTGGCTGATGGCGAGGTAGTGGTTTCCATGGGCAATGGATCGCGAGTTCCAGCTATTGCCATAGGAGATTTACATTTATCTGTTTTAGACTCTATTTTGGTATTAAGAGATGTTTTATTGGTACCTGAGTTTAGGCGAAACATTATTTCCGTTTCAAAACTTTTTATTGTGGATGGTTATAGATCTGTTTTTGATGATCAAATTTCGATTTCAAGAGGGAAAGATCTTATCTGCAATGGGACTTTTAATGGATCTCTATATACTATTACGTCTAATCCATGTACATCTGTTAATATTACTTCCTCATCATTAAATCCTAAGAAGAGGAAAGAATCTTCTAAGGTAAATCAAACTATCTATGGCACTTAAGACTAGGTCACATCAATCTAAATAGGATTCAAAGGTTGGTGAAATATGGATCATTGGAGTCTCTCCAAGTTGAACCATTTCCAACTTGCGAATCCTGCTTGGAAGGTAAGATGGTGACTAGGCCTTTTAAGGCAAAAGGTTATAGAGCCACAGAAGCATTAAATTTGATACATTCTGACTTGTGTGGACCTATGTCTACACAAGCTCGTGGAGGGTATGAGTACTTCGTCACATTTACTGACGATTACTCGAGGTATGGATATGTTTACCTTCTTCACCACAAGTCGGATTGCTTTGAAACCTTTAAGGAATTCAAGGCAGAAGTGGAGAAGAAGTTAGGTAAAGAAATCAAAACACTGCGATCTGATCGTGGTGGAGAATACCTGTCCAACGAGTTCAAGGACTACTTGACAGAATGTGGGATTACATCCCAACTGACAGCACCGGGCATGCCTCAGCAGAATGGTGTGTCAGAGAGAAGGAACCGAACTCTCCTAGAGATGGTTCGGTCCATGATGAGTTATGCAACTTTGCCAGTTTCCTTTCGGGGATATGCCCTAGAGACTGCAGCATACTTGTTGAACCGTGTGCCATCCAAGTCGGTTAACACCACTCCAGTCGAGTTGTGGAGCGGGCACAAGCCCAGTATGCACCACATAAAGATTTGGGGGTGTCCTGCTTATGTCTTGAATAAACAGGCCGACAAGTTAGATTCACGTTCAGAGGTTATGTTGTTCATAGGATATCCGAAGGAAACGAAGGGTGGTTATTTTTATGATCCTAAAGAACAGAAGATAGTGGTTAGCACCAACGCTCGGTTCTTAGAGGAGGATTATATTAGTAATCATAAGTCTCGAGTCGAGATCATCCTTGAGGAATTACAAGGTGATCGAGACCCACTCACAAAGCCAATTGTGCAAGATAGAGCTCCACGAGCAACTGCACAATATATTAACACAACTCCTGATACTGTTCGACGTAGTGGGAGGGTGATATTTACACCTGATCGGTATATGTTCACTGGGGAGACTTCTGACCATCTCCCGGCAGATGAACAAGACACCGTGGATCCCTGGACTTACAACGAAGCAGTGGGAGATGTAGATGCAGATTCTTGGAGAACCGCCATGGACTCAGAATTTAAGTCCATAACTGATATGGATGTATACGAGATCACTGAACTACCTTAGGGCTGCAAGGTCATTGGTAGTAAGTGGGTATACAAAAGAAAGAGAGGTTCGAATGGAGAGATCATGGCATTTAAGGCCAGGCTAGTGGCAAAGGGTTTTACCCAGAAAGAAGGTATCGATTATGAAGAAACCTTCTCGCCTGTAGCAATGATCAATTCTATTAGAATTCTCCTTGCCATAGCAGCTCACATGAACCTAGAGATCTGGCAAATGGATGTCAAGACCGCATTCTTAAATGGGCACCTTGAAAAAGGTAGAGACATCTATATGAAACAACCAGATGGTTATGTGAAGGAGGGCGAAGAGCATCTAGTTTGGAAGCTTAAGAAGTCTATTTATGGACTTAAGCAAGCTTCCCGGTTATGGCACCAGCGTTTTGACGAGGTAGTCAAATCATATGGTTTTGTATCCTGTCCGAACGAGGTGTGCGTATACCGTATCTGTGTTAATGGAACAGTGGTGTTTCTTGCACTTTACGTAGATGACACCCTTCTCATTGGCAACAATGTTGAAGTGCTATCAGACGTAAAGACATGGTTATCCGAGCAGTTTCAAATGAAGGACTTAGGTGAAGCTGCTTACATCCTTGGGATCAAGGTTATACGAGATCGCAAGAAAATGATGTTAAGCTTGTCACAAGCGTCCTACATTGATACTGTTATTGCTCGTTTCAGCATGCAAAATGCCAAGAGAGCTTCGGTACCTTTCAAATATGGCATTTTTTTATCCAAGAATCAGTGCCCTAAAACGCCTGAAGAGATAGAAAGTATGAGACTAGTACCATATGCTTCCCGTTGTCGGTAGTCTCATGTATGCAATGCTTTGTACGAGACCGGACATCTCATATCTTTGTAGGCATGGTCTCAAGATATCGGTCCTAATCTGGACAAGAGCACTAGGCATGCGGTGAAAAATATTCTCAAGTACCTTAAACGGACTAGAGATTATAGAATTGTTTACCGATCAACGAGCCTAGTGCCTTTGGGTTATACGGACTCGGATTTCCAGCCGACAAATGACGAAAAGAAGTCAACCTCGGGTTATGTGTATACCTTGGGAGGTGGAGCCATTTCATGGAGGAGTGCAAAGCAGAAATGCATTGCGGACTCAACCATGGAAGCAAAGTATGTGGCTGCTTCAGAAGCCTCGAAAGAGGCAGTATGGCTCAAGAATTTTCTCCAAGATCTTGATATTGTTCAGAATTTGCCTAAGGTAATCACGATTTATTGTGATAATGCGGGTGCAGTGGCAAATTCTAAGGAACCTAGATCTCACAAGGCGTCTAAACACATAGACAAGAAGTACCACATTATACGAGAATTCGTAAATCGAGGCGACATACTCATAGAAAAGATCGGAACTGAAGACAACATAGCTGATCCATTCACGAAGAGCTTACCAATTCCGGCTTACGAAAAGCATGTTCGTGGCTTAGGACTGGTAGAGATGCCCCCCACTTAAGACTGCAGAAACTTTTGTATAACTGGGAGAAGAGGAGTGATAGATAGGATTTGCAGCTAAATACTAGTTTGTACCTAGAACTGACACATTGCATACTAAAAGTTTGCTTTAGTAGAAGTGAGAGAATTGTTGGGATTTTGTATACTGGAAGCACTTTTTATGCTTGTATACAATGTGTTTTTGTCCTTACCACTGTTTTATTCTCATATCTGATAAATATGTATATTTGCACATGTTATCCTTTATCTTGTATAAAAGTTAGATTTGTGTGGTGTGTCGGGTATCACAGTAGACAACACAAATTGGTTGAACTGACAAGATATAAACAATTATCACAATTGAGACAACTTAAGGATAAGTTGTCGGTTTAAGCTAAGCCGTTTAGATAAGAAGTGGCTTGCCTTAGTCGCTTGTCTTTACTGGTACACTTAAGGTGGTGTATTGACGGATCACGGTGAGATGTGTTTTCCTAACTGACCTTAGTGGAAAACCAAGATCTCGGTGACTTTGCTGGTCTTAAGCTTGGTAAGACTTCGGCTGAGTGCATTTGGCTATCTATCACTTTGACCTACTATGGTGAACGTCATTGCGACCGGATCTACGTATCTTGGGTGTTAGTAGTTATTTGTAGCTCAGGCTGGTTGTCTGTATCTTGCATCCCTATCCTAGTAAAATGGGTTGATAATATCCCCTGAGGAACTCGAAAGGATTAGCACACTAAACCCGGCTGGTTGATTAAGTTCAGGTGTGTTAATAAGGTCGAGTGGTACTACTCAAGAATATAAGATGTTAATTAATTTAAGCTGTCAGTGAGCTTAATTAATTAACGGATATTTCTATCTTAAATACGGAGATCGATTAAGTCTAAAATACTAGCCCTTGCTCAAATTAGGATAAAGGGGTAAGTCAGCACAGATTCTCTAGTGGAATGAATCTGTGTTTATTAATTAATTTTGCTCTGGGCTGAGCATGGATAATTAATTAATTTGAGGCCCAACTTTATTTCTTGTATTGGATCCCTGATCTGGCCCAATTAGTTGCCTGGTTATTTATTGTCTCTCAAAAATCATTATTAATGGATTAATGTATTTTTACATTATTTAATAATGTTATTTATCTGGAATTAATTGACTGGGCCAATTAATTGATAAATATTAGTAGCCCAATAAATTAATTAATTATATTATGGGTTGGTTATGTGGAAGCCCATTAGAAATATAATTAAATTAATGGGTTACAAATATATTAATATTATATTGGCTTTTGAAGCCTATATATATGAGTATTCTGTTCAGAAACAGATTACACACACACATACACATAATTACACACGCATTCCGTGAGTAAGTGAGAGACAAAAATTTATTTTCTTCAGTTCTCTGACCACCCAGAGGAAGAAAAAGGTCGGGATACAGATCAGAAGGTCTAACACTTGAGCAACAATCAAAGCCGCGACAACACACCAGGAGGAAGGTAGCGTTCCTAACCTAAATTATTCCTTCAGGAATTGGGCATGAAGCAAGAAAAATATAGTTTTCATTGTGATAGTCAGAACGCCATTCAATTGTGTAAGAATTCTACCTTCCACTCTCGATCCAAACATATTGATGTGAGGTATCATTGGGTTCGAGATATTTTGTATTCTAAGTAGTTGACACTCGAGAACGTACACATAGATGATAATGGTGCTGATATGTTGATCAAGGCATTGCCAAGAGAGAAGCCGCGACAACACACCAGGAGGAAGGTAGCGTTCCTAACCTAAATTATTCCTTCAGGAATTGGGCATGAAGCAAGAAAAATATAGTTTTCATTGTGATAGTCAGAACGCCATTCAATTGTGTAAGAATTCTACCTTCCACTCTCGATCCAAACATATTGATGTGAGGTATCATTGGGTTCGAGATATTTTGTATTCTAAGTAGTTGACACTCGAGAACGTACACATAGATGATAATGGTGCTGATATGTTGATCAAGGCGTTGCCAAGAGAGAAATTTATATTTTGCAGGCAAGAGGCTGGATTGGTCAAGTCTCCCCAAATGAGCTGATGGGGGAGTCAACCCATTTGCTTTCCTGGCCCTCCAACTAATATAATAATAAGTAGGTTTAGTTGTTTGGTTTTAAAACTTGGTAGACAAGTTTTTGGTTTTTGTGCGACGGGATTTGAGAAGGAAAAGGTGACCATCGTCTCTTTCTCGTGGTCAACTCATTGTCTCGTCGAATGGGGTCCAAATATCTCCGTCTCCACCGAGTTTTGGTTGAAGTCTTTTGATTTCTTATTCGTGTGTTTGTTTTGGTGAATTCTACTTATCTACCAATTCAATTTTGGGATTCTCAATTGGTAACGTATTTCCAATTCTATAGATTAGGTTGGATATAGTTGTTGTGTTTTCGTTGATAGATTGATTGGTGCTTATATCGTCCGGAGTCACCGGATTGATTTGTGTAACTCTTTATCATTATAATATAGTTATTTTGTCTGGACTAGGTCCCGTAGTTTTTTTCAATTGAGTTTTTCACGTAAAAATTCTTGGTGTTCTTGTACATTTAATTTCCGCGAGCTATTATTATTTGTGAATTGGTTCATCCTGTTTTAATCGGTGGCTTGAGAAACTTGGATTGTGTGATATCCCTAGTTTTCCTTACAAGATCTGAGAAGACTATGTGATCCTAAATTATAGATTAAATGATTCACACCTCGCAGGAAATAATCTTAATGCTAAGAGAAAAATAAATAAACTCAAGGTTTTGAAATATTTCTCATAGTCAATACTGAGTAAGGTCCGTATAAATTACATGAAGGTGGTTAATACTGAGTATGCTATAAACTTGTCTATATTGAAGATTCATAAACAAAATGTAATTATAAGTTCATTATTACATTTATATGTGTGTAAAGTGGGATATTAGTGCTAATATATATATAGATATATATATAAGCACACACTTTTGAACCATTAACTTGCATACATATAATATATATTACTGGATATGCATATAAGTATAACTCAAGTCTTGAGTCCACATGATTGGCTGCATTTAATAATAGTATTAGGAGATTTGTAATTAAAATATCACCTACTCACATATTCTATTTAGGATGAGGCGGTTAAGGGAGCATGACATGAGTACTAGCTAGTAAGAAAAGCCTAGGTATAGACTTATATTAATCATCCTGAACCTCCTTTTAAATACTAAGACTTAATTAATTTCCTTCATTTTTTCCTCTTTCTTGCGCACAACCTTGAAGAACATATAATCTGACGGGAGTTGGGGTCCTTAACCTAAGAAGCAATAAAGGTATTTTCTCTTTCGAATATTAAATGAAAATAGGCTTACATGGCGTTTAATTTAGTTAAATTAATACAAGTGCTGAATATTAAATTGTGAGGGTTAAGATGCAAAAGCTGTCGGTAGTATCATTTCTATTAATTCTTTTAGAATTGTGTTAAGCTCCCAGTATAGTAATTAATTATAAGTTAATGGAGGAGCTAATTGATAATAATAGTAAAAAAATAAAAACAGTAATAATCAAAATGGAATGTTATATTATCACGTCGGATATGTAATACTCCCTCCGTCCCATTGGAAGCGTCTTGTTTTCCATTTTGGGCGTCTCATTGGAAGCGTCTTGTTTCTAAAAAAGGCAAGAATATGTGGACAAGATTTAACTATCCAAAAGTCAAACAATATACACCACACATTATCATTTTCTTAACATCCGTGCCCATTGGAAACAAGACGCTTCCAATGGGACGGAGGGAGTACAATTTAGTAGTTAGAATCTCTTATACATTATATGATGATATTACATGGATAAATAAGTTAACTAATGCACTTTAATAAAATAAAAACATGTTAAAAACTGTGAATAGATGATTAATATAATTCCGTTTTCAATGCCCTGTTCTATGGAAAATGTTAATTAATGGTTAATCATTATTATATAAGATTAAATAGCTAGCATATTATACAGTTTTTATGTAGGCCTAAGGAATATGGATGATTTTGGAGAAATAATGATAACATGGGAATTAATAAATAAACAAGTTAATGCTGTAAGTATACATTTCTCTTTAAAGAGTTAGATTAAAAATGTATTAATTAAAATAGTAAAATAAAGACTATAGAATAACGTGATTGGAAACATTATCAATCCTCGTGTGTATATATATGGTTATGCTGAAGTGATAATTATGTACCTTTTTATTAATAATCGCTATTAGTGTAATTTGTATGGTTTTCGAAAGTTATTAAAATGCAATTCTACCAACTGTTGAAATAGTAATTGTTATAATTACATAGAAATCAATATTGAACTCAAGTTATTATTGATACCCTAAATGAAATTATTTTGAAAAGCGAGGGTTGTGAACTAATATGCAAAAGTTATTAGTATTTAGGAATAAGAGTTGAATCACAAATAAATTTAGGATTCCTCTTGTAAGAGATATCGAATGTTGGTCCCGAGAGTAAGTTCAGGTGTAGAGGGAGGGAGGGGGGGTGAATACACCTGAAAACCGATTTCTCAACTTAAACACGAACAATCCTTTTCAGGATAGTGTCTTGCTGAACAAGTTCAGCAGACCAGATAAGCTGTTCTGAATCGTGTTGGCAGAGTGACTGACTCTACTGAGATCTGCTAGCAGACTAAGAGTCAGAATTCAGCATCTTGCAGATAGAGTTCAGTGGTGCGGAATAGTGTAGGCCCAATTCAGTTGAGTTGGAAAACGTTTTTAATAAAACAGTTTCAGTAGATTAGTGCAATCAGTTAAGTTCGCTGAAACTCAGCTGAATGATTTAAGAAGGCTTTTCAGTATGAACAGTTAAATCAATGCAACAGTGAAAGAGAATACGAGACACAAGACACAGAGATTTTTTAAAGTGGTTCGGACACAAAAATCCTACGTCCACTGTCCCGAATGATCAGGAAGCTATTTATTATACTGAGGTAGTCTCAGTTGGTTTGTACGCTGGACAAACTCTGGTCCTGAGACTTATACTGAGCAAGTCTCAGTTTACAAGGTTATCAAACTGAGTGTTTGAAAAACTCTCCAACTGTGAAGGAGTTCTTTACAATAAAGAACAGTTCAAAGATGAACTCGTTCGTTTAAGCTATGGATATATTCTATTGAGCTTAGGTTAGAGGGATAGGGAACAATGAAGTGGCTTCTAGAACGACGAACAACTGAGTATGACTTTGGGTTCGTGTATCGTCGTTTGGATACTAGAGGCTGTATTTAACAGTTCAACTTGGTTCCCTAAGAGCTAGAATATAGTTCTTCGCCGGAGATGAATTCTTCGAACTTCTTGCGGAGAACTAAGGCTTTTCGAGTTTGCTCGTTTGAATGCTCTGTGTATGCGGTTTTTCTTTTTCTTTTTCTTTTCTCGCGTCCCTTGTCACCTTTCCGTGAGCTTCAAATTTGATTTGTCCCTCTATTCATAGAGAAGAGACTAGGAAAGATCCGTTGGAGACGATGATCCTTTGTCTCTCTCTTTTGGGTAGCTAACGGCTCTTTTGTAGCATTTGCAAAGTCTTTTCCCTCTTTTCCGGAAAGTTGTTGACTTGCAGCTTAATAGGTGTAGAACAGGTGTCTGCTTGTCATTGGTCGAGGTTCAGAAAGTGGTTGAGACAGAACAGACTTCAAAGGAGATTTGAAGCTGACTTCTCTCTTCCTCGTACTTGACTATGCTGATTGTCTTTGAAAGATCTGACAGTTCAGACGACTGTCTGGCCGTTGCTAAGTCTGATCTTTGATTCAGTAGTGAACTACTGCTGAGTCTGCTTTACTGAAGATCAACTCTGAGTACAGTGAACTACTCCTATTGAGTTCAGTTCCACTGACTCCTTTCGGTTATCTTGCTCCTGCGGAGTCCAGTATTTACGGAGTCTTCTACTTCGTGCCGAGGCGGATAAGCAAACTGAATGCCTGAACCAAGGCAGAGGGTCTACCGAGTCCGAAACCTCAGAGACAAAAACAGGTTACAACTTAAAGGTTCACCGATCAAGATAGGGTTTTGGGATCTTCAAATCTTCAGACTAATTCAGAGCACAAGGCTACTGAGTATCGGTCAGTAAACAAGATAGAATCATTTCCCACTATATCTAATACTGCTGAGGATAGAATCATCACCCAACAATTTCCCCCTATTTGATGATGCCAAAACCTATCAACAAAAATCAACATCTAACACTATGACTAGTCAGAAACAGAGCTCCTTACAAATATTACAAGTAGAATCAGTGGAGTTGTTCGTCAAGTCCTAGAATACTGAGGGGATCAGGGCAGAAAGTCAGAATATAGAGACTAAGCATATTCTCCCTGTTTTAACAATATTTTCCCCAAAATACAGCAAGTCTAACAGAATCTAGCTGAGCAATAAACTGACAGAAAATCAAACAGTGAGTGTGTGAGTCAGTAATCACTTTAGTGATTCTGAGTGTTAAGCATAAAAGAACACGGCTATTCAGACAATAAGATATTGTCAAAGCCAAAAACAAAGATATTATATATAATGTAAGAAAATTCAGTACAGATACATCTCTGCTATACTAGAAAAACAAAAGAGTACAGAAGCAAGGAATCATTTGAACTGCCTAATCCTGTCTTTGAAATCTTGCGATTGAGATTCAGGAAGGGGCACTCCATACATCCTATAAGTGATCTTCCTCAGCTTCAGTATCTCAGCAAAGTCCGCTGGGTCTTCTTCATCAAGGAATTTGGCTTCAGCAGCGAACTTCACTTCTTTCTCAATGACACCATAGTGAATAGATCCATCAAGTCTTCGTAGGGGTGGCAGTATTCTGGGGTCTGGGACTCTGACTTCGACATTCTCTTTGACAGCTTTCTGCATCCAGGCGTACATGTCTAAGTCTGTTCTCATAGTCCATTCAGTATAAGCTTCAGCTTTTCGTTTTTCAGACTAGAATCTCCAGAAGTAGTTCCTTTTGATGAACTATATCTTTAGTGCTTCCCATCTCTGAATGTATTCTACTGGCATCCATTCATCAGTTCTCGGCCATCTGTAAATCTTCAGATCAGTAGGCTTCCTAAATTTCCTGTATCTGTAAGGAATCTCAGCTTTTGAAGGAATCCTCTGACTGGCTTCTTTTTCAGTTCTGATTCTGAGTGCCTCAAGATCTCGCCATTCGATCCTTTTTATGGCGGCTTCTATTTTCCTGGCCTCTTCTCCTCTATAAAGATATCTGTCCATTTGAGCCCAGATTGCATCCATTTCAGCATCCTGTGCCTTAGAGGCAGTATAGGAGGGCTTGTGAGGCGGCTCTTCCTCTGAGTTAGCAGGAGTTGATGATTTCTCTTTTGAAGTACCCTGCTTCTCGATGACCTGCCGTTGTTGCTTCTCCTTTTCCTTGTCAGCTTCATCGCTGAGTTTGAGCTTCCTAGGAGGCAGTCTTGTAGTAGATGGTCTTTTGCCGCCGCGAGCTTGAGCCTTTGTCTTACCTTTAGCAGGCTTAGCTTTCAGTTTGTTGGCTGCTTAAGCTTCGGCTATCTCCCTAGCCAGTTTCTCATCTGCGGCTATCTGAGCCTCCTCCTCCGCAGTAATATATCTCTTAGATTTCTTGGAGGGAGGGGTCGGGAGCTTAAGGATTTTCTTTCCTTTTCCAAGATTCTGGAGGTGGAAGAGGAGCTTCTTCCTCTTCGAGTCCTCCTCGTCTGCGTACTCAGCAACTTCCTTAATGATGTCAAGTGGAGTCCGAGTTGCCCAGAGTCGCTACTTCTCTCGGTTCCTGAGCCACTTGGGTCGGGCCTCGGTTGATCTCGCAACCGGCACTGAGACACCCCGGGCCTCACCAGTGTGATAGGTTCGGTAGGAGCGGATGTCCGAGCCGAGCTTGCTCCTCGCTACCGACCTTACCTTCTTGGGAGTCTTGATGCACCGGCTCCTTGGTGGCTTCCCCCTTAGTTGATTTTTCGGTATCGGCTTTTGTCTGGTTAGCCATCCTTTCCCCCTTTGTGGCATCATCAATGATAATAGGAGGTGGAGCGGATACCTTCTTGTTCAGGCTGGAGTACGAGGCTGACAACTCATTCAGTTTGGTGTGGATCTTGGTCAGCGCCTCGTGCAGCTCGTTCTTCTCATTGATCATCTCAAGTTTGTACTCTTTATGAGACCGATCCGCTGCATGCCTTGAACTCGTTCGGCTTTTGTTCAATAGTCTCTTCCGGGGGCCTTCGAGATTGAGGTCGGATCGAGCTCGTTGGCCTGAGAGATATTTGTGACTGACTCAGTATGAGAAATCTGAGAGGCCTTGAGATTTTCAATCAACTTATCCTGGCCTTCCTGAATCAATCTGAGCTGAGCCTCGAATTCAGCTCGCTGAGTATCTAGCACTTGAGATATGATGTTGGAGAAGTCAGGGACAGAAGATTCTGACAATGTGGTTCTGAGTCCCTGAATCTCTGTGCTTGTGGCTTGGGCAGTCTCAGTCTGTCACCATGTCTTGTGGACTGCACGGGCAAGAAGCCTGTTCTGAGTACCCTGGCTTCTGAGAGCCTTCGCCATTGACTTCGATCGTCGGCTTTTGGGGCTGGGCGCTACTTCGAACGTTGATCTAGCAAGAGCTGAGCAGGCTCTGCAGAAGTCGAAGTACCAGCCGCCGACTTCTCGGGAGCAAGGATACGGAGAGGAAGTTCAGTAGGCGCGGGAGTATCCTTGTCCAGTTGAGTTCCCTCATCAGGCTTCTCAGGGCCTGAATCACGGGGCGGGTCCTGACCATCGGGGTCAGACCCATCAGAGGGTGCTGAGGCCGATGCTGGTTGACGGTCATTCAGCATTGCCAGCATGGCAGCCTCAAATCCTCCAAGGTTCCGAGATCGGCTGGCTCGGAGTAGCCGATCTGCTCTCTGATCCACAGTTCCTCTTCGTGGAGTTGTTCGCAGGAGTGATCTGTGATGAGACGTTGCAAATTGTGCCACTCCTGGAACCTGAGCAGCACGTGGAATCTCGCCTGTCTCGCAATGAGAACTAGATCGCTGTGGCCTGAGATCTCCGGTATGTGCTCTGTGATCTCTCGGGATGCTCTGGATTGAAGAGCTAAAGCTTCCATCCCGATAGACTCTTCTTCTGAGGCTATCTCCGATTCCTCTATCTCTATAGGAGACGTATGTTTCTCAGCAGAGGGGAGACTGCTGAGAGGAGGGACATCCAAGGGGCTCTCCAGGGTTTGAATATCTTCGACCTGGACTTCTTCAGCTGGGACCCCTTGGTCCACTGCTTCTTCATGTTCAGTGGAGACAGCTTTCTCCACTGACGGAGTCTTCTCAGAAGACTCGGATTCATCTCTGAGTTGTAGAGGCGGTTCAGTAGCTACTGCCTCTGGCTCTGCCTATGTCTCAGTAGGCAACGCTGTGCTGACCTTCTTCAGCCTTTTCGCTGGTGCCTTAGGCGTTTTAGTTTGAGGAGACCTTTTCTTTGATGGCGCGGTCTTCTGAGGCGTTGTTTGCTGAGCTGCAGGCCCGGAGCCAATCTGCTGAAGGGCTGCTGCCCTGTTCTGAAACCTGGCTTTTTAATGTTGAAGTACTGCTTGTCAGCAAATGTGATCTGGTCAGAAGTGCAGTAGTCTTCGATCATCACTGAGATCTTCAGTCCATAAAGTAGCTTCCCTTTGGCGCTCAGCCTGTAGGATGTTTTGTCAAATTTTGCGAACTGCACTATAAATTCTCGTAGGAAGAACTCTGTCCAATTGATCTTGGCCCTGTCATAGATGGCCATCATCAGTTGTAGCTTTGGTCTGGACACCTGATCGAATGATCCTGCTTAACTCGTTAGCAGCTGAGTCACAATGTATGCAAGAGCTCTATACTGAGGTAGCATAGTATTCTTGGGAAATGCGGCTCTGAAGACTGTAGGCTTCCCGCAAAAAATGGATAAGTAGTCATCCATTTGATCATCATTGTATCCCACGGTGCTGACGCCTTCGCTTGGCAGATTGAAGCTTCTCCGAAGAGCCTCTCTGATTGACATCTACTTCACCTCTATATCCATCCTCGAGGGATCGCCAACTGTGTGGATGATGAATCTCCCTCGGATATCTCCGTCTACTGAATCGGAATTCAAGTAGATCTCTGCAACTTGTCGGGGAAGGAAGAATGTGGGCTTCTTTATCAGAAAGCCTTCGAGACCGGTTTCTCTGAGAGCTGAGAAAATCTCCTCCATGTAGTCCAAATCGCAGACACCAGATCGCAGACATCAAACTCCATGACTGGCTCGCACCAGACATGGTCTTTCTCTAGGATTTCTTGCATATTCTCTGGAGCATAAACAATATTTCCTGACATTTTATCTGTAACAAACAAGATTATCAGTATCGAATGGATATATATAAAAAATATAGCGATGCTGAGTAATCATATAAGTTCTCAGAAAGATTTGATATCATACCACTGAAATTTTTGAGAAATTTTGAAGATTTGAAAGAGATTGCAAGTAAGGTTTGCAAGTAATGAGATCTCAGAAATTTTGGAGTTAAAGATTTGATAGTTCGCAAATGGCGGTTTCAAAGATATGATCGTAAACATATATCTAAGAGAAGGTGAACAGTTAACGATCAACGGTTCAGTTTAAAACCCGCTTTTTGAGATGGACGACTAAGATTAAGTATTATAAAATAGGCAATGATCAAATTAGCCGCCTAAGTCAAAGATAGTTGTATATAACCTAAGAAGTAACTATGATACGACATGCATTAAATGCGTGGCAGAGTTCAGCAAGCGTATGCATAGAATGTCGTGCATTAAATGTAAACCATTAATATTAAATGACAATTCTTAAGGCATTGAATACGGTGCTGAATCTGAATCATAAATGCATAGAACTGTTCTATTGGCTACTACTGAGTAGAGATACGCAAACCTGTCAGCTGAACATCGTAGTCAGTTGATACCTCGTGTAGATGGTTGCTGAGTCTCTACGCACTGATTTTACTCAGTACTGAGAGTGAACATTCCCCCTTACTGAATGCTCCACTCCTGAATCCTCTTACTGACTGGAGTCAGTAGGGTCCAGCAGACCTAGCTCTACTGAAAGTTCTCTGAATCTGGCTTCAGTTAGAGGCTTGGTCAGTATATCGGCCCTTTGTCGGTCAGTATGGATCTTTTCCATCCTGATATCCTTTTTCTCGACATGGTCACGAATGAAGTGATGTCTGATGTCCACGTGCTTGCATCTTGTATGAAGTACATGATTCTGAGTGATTGCAATGGCACTGGTACTGTCGCAGAAGATTGTCACTTCATTCTGAATGATGTCATAGTCGCGTAGCTGCTGTCTCAGCCAAAGAATTTGGGCGCTGCAATTTCCGGTAGCCATGTATTCAGCTTCAGTAGTTGACGTGGCTACTGAGTGTTGTTTCTTTGAAAACCATAAGATCAGCTTACTGCCAAGGAACTGACACGTTCCTGAAGTTGATTTTCGATCAATTCTACACCCTGCATAATCAGCATCAGAATAACCAGTTAGTTCTATATTATCATCAGTGGATTACCATAACCCATGTCAAGTGTTCCTCTGAGATAGCGGAGAATCTTCTTTGCTGAGTCCATGTGACTCTGCTTTGGATTCGCCTGAAATCGAGCACAGACACCTACAACATAAGTTATGTAAGGACGAGTAGCTGTTAAGTATAATAAAGAACCAATTATAACACGAAATTCAGTTTGGTCTACTGATACTCCCTCTTTATCAAGATCAATCTTCATATTCGTGTTCATCGGGATCTTGATAGGTTTGCCGGATGTGCAACCGAATCTTTTGATGAGGTCTCGAGTGTATTTGCCTTGATTAATGAACGTTCCCTTCTGAGATTGTTTGACTTGGAAGCCGAGTAAATAGTTCATTTCTCCCATCATTGACATCTCGAACTTATCCTTCATTATTTTCTCAAACTGCTGACACATGATGACGTTCTTCGAGCCGAAGATGATGTCATCTACGTAGATCTGCACGAGTAATAGGTCGTCTTCCAGTCGAATGCTGAATAATGTGCGATCTACTATGCCTTTCTGAAAACCTTTCTGAAGAAGAAACTCAGATAGGGTATCGTACCATGCCCTGGGTGCTTGTTTTAACCCATACAGAGCCTTTCTGAGTCTATAAACTTGATGTCCCTGCTGAAAGCCGGGCGGTTGTTCCACATAGACTTCTTCTTTCAGCACGCCGTTCAGGAAAGCAGACTTCACATTCATTTGATAGACTCTGAATCTTTGATGTGTTGCGTAGGCTAGGAATAGTCTGATTGCCTCCAATCTTGCAACTGGAGCGAAAGTCTCGTAGAAATCTATCCCTTCAGCTTGACAGTAGCCTTTTGCCACGAGTCTTGCTTTCTTCCTTACTATGACGTTGTTTTCATCTCGCTTGTTCTTGAAGACCCATTTTGTTCCAATCATATGTTGATGCCGGGGTCTGTCAACAAGCTCCCAAACTTCGTTTCTCGCAGTCAGCATCGTTCAGTGCGTCCTCGATTGTCTGAGGTTCTTTAGTAGACAAGAAGCAGGAGTATAAGGCGCTTTCTCCCTGACAGAACCTGGATCTTGTCTTTACGCTTGCTGAAGGATCTCCAATGATTAAATCGAAGTATGAGCATCCGGCCACGATCTTCGATGTTTCGACTCTTCATCTGAAATTTGTTCAACACAGATAGTAGGTGAGTTAGGCATTTCAGTTATACTATTCTGAGATTGAAGCAGTTCAGTTATGAGAGTGTGATCTACTAAGCACCAGGTTCAGGGGCATTTAGCTCAGGAACTTCAGTTGTTCCCCCTGAGTTGTTATTCTCAGTAGTGGTCTTAGTTACCTCTTGGGTTTCTTCATTGACCTAAGTTACCTGGGATTGACTCTGTTCAGGAGAGTCAATCTGCTCAGCTACCTCTGCTGTAGGTTGAGATTCAGTAGACTTGTCTTCAATTTCCTCATCTGAATCATCATCCCAACATAGCTGGATCTTTTCGACTTTGTCTTTTAAGCTCAGATCCTGTAGCTGCTTACTGATGTCCTCAGATTCAGATTTAGAGTTATTGCTCCTGTCTTCAGTAGCAAACTCATTAAAAACAACATGAGGGCTTTCTTCCACGCAAAGGGTCCGATAGTTGAATACCCTGAAAGCTTTGCTAACCCGGGAGTATCCTAAGAACACTCCCTGATCTGACTTGCTATCAAAAGTTTTCAGCTGATCTTTCCCATTATTGTGGATAAATCACGAACACCCAAAAATATGGAAATAAGATGGAGAAGGCTTCCTGCCGTTCCATAGTTCATATGGTGTCCTCTTATGCTGCTTTGTCAGTAGAGATCGGTTCTGAGTGTAACATGCAGTGTCAGTAGCTTCTGCCCAGAATTTGGATGGGAGTCCTGAGTCTGCGAGTAGAGTTCTTGCTGCTTCTTTGAGTGTTCGATTCTTTCGTTAAGCAACCCCGTTCTGCTGAGGCGTGCGCGCAGCAGATGTCTCATACTCTATTCCTTCTGCTTTGCAGAACTCCTCCACCATGAAATTAAGGAACTCAGTTCCTCTGTCTGAACGTATTTTGACAATTTTGGTGTTCTTCTCGACACTGAGCTTTTTCAGAAGCGTTGGTAACTCTGTTTTGACGTCAGACTTGTTGGCAATAAATATGACCCATGTGTAGCGCGAGTAGTCATCAATGACCACTAATGCATACTTCTTGCCTCTGATCGTCATCGGAGAGACTGGACCGAACAAATCCATATGTAGCAGCTGAAGGATTCCATCAGTGGAAGGAGATGGAACAAGTGGATTTTGTTTCTTTGTTTGCTTTCCCTTCAGACATGCTTCACGCTGAGTGTCTTTGCTGAATACTTCATTCGGCAGTCCTCTTTCTAGAGTGTTTCTTGCTAATTTGTTGAGCGTCTTGAAGTTGAGATGACTGAGTCTCCTGTGCCAAAGCCAACCCGTTCTGCTGTCATTCTTCGCCAACAGACAAGCTTCAGGTTTAGCTGAGTTCCAGTCAGCTACATAGATATTCTTCTTGCGAGAACCTGATAACATTGTTTTTCCTATGGATTTATCAATAACATCACAGAAACCAGCGTCAAATATCACTCTATTCGAGTTATCACAAAATTGACTAACAGAGAGAAGGTTATGCTGAAGTCCTTCAACATATGATACTCTTGGAACTTTGGCAGTTCCGATGTTGAGTGTTCCATAGCCTCTGGTATAGCCTTTGGCATTGTCTTCAAACTCGATTAGGGGTCCTTCTTCAGTTGTATAATTCTTCAGCAAGTCCTTTTGGTAAGTCATGTGTCTTGAGCATCCGCTGTCCACATACCAAGGATCTTTGTGCACCTGCAAAACAGAATTATATTTAGGTACCCTTTATTTTGATTTTGGGTCCTTAGATGTTAGTTTTGGTAACCCATATTTGTCTTACGACCCTGGTGGTCTCATACAACTTCTTTCTACTTGCATCAACGTATCTTACCACTGGACTAGTCGATGCTGACTTTTTAGGCTTTTCAGGTTCAGGAGTCCTGATCTTCTGAGTGGGTGGACTGCTGACCTTTGCCTTTTGTGCGGCTTTCTTCTTCTTCTGACTTTTGGAACCTCTCCTGACTATAGGATCATAATAATATGACCCATACTGAGCTGGATGTGTCAGCTGAGGAGGTCCATACTGATCAGCCCATTTTGATTTGTTGGTTCCCCCTTGACTGAACTGGGGTGTTTTGGTGCTGATCTTCTTGTCAGAGTGCTGATGTGTAGGATGAGGTGCCTTCATCTTCTGTTTGCTCTTGGCTAGGGGATTCAGTATGTCTGCATTGATGGTCTCCCCTTGAACAAACCTATCAGCAAGTCGCACTTTTGAGTGTACGGGGGCAGATGAGGAAGTTCCCCGGCTGAATCCAAATCCTTCCTTACAATGCTTGGGCTTGTTGCTTGCTAGCATAGCCTTTAGCTTCTTTTCAGCGCCCATGTAACGCTCAGTCATCAGGTTTCTCCAGACATCATCACTTTTCTTTAGCGTTTCATGCTCGGTCTGAAGTCCTGACAGTTCTTGCTTCAGTAGACTCAGTTCAGTATCTTTTTGAGTTAAGTCGTTGGTCAGAACTGAGATCCGATCTTCTTGATGCTGAGACTTGGCCATCAGAGAGTTTATCTCCTCCCTGAGTCTCAACACAAGTCCTTCAGACTCAGTAGCAACCTGACTCTTCTGAGAAAGTCTCTGATTCTCCACTTTCAGGGTATCCAATTCCTGAAGAGTCTTACTGAGCTACAAACTCATCTGAATTTGTTCATCGAGTAGTTCTTCATATGCGATCGCGGCATCCAAATTCACATCTGCACCTGAAAGAGTGTCGTGTGTGCAATGTGAAGAGGAATTAAATGGTTCATGCGAGTTTACCTCATCCTCTTCTCCCGCCATGAGACACTTTTCAGTATCTTCTTCATTTTCAAGCTCTAAGGCCATGAAGGTTGCTTCATCATCCGATGAATCCATGAAGGAGTCGACTTCATCTGAGTCGTCTGAGAGTTCACCAGCAATGTATGCTTGTCTCTTCTTGATGAACTTCTCCCTTCGAGCTTGGCGTGCTGCTCGTTCAGCAGTGCTGAGCTCAGGACAATCATACTGATAATATCCTGGCTTTTTGCAGTTGTAGCAGGTGGTGACTCTTTCTTCCTTACTTTCACTGTCTTTTGACTGTGCTAAGTCATCCTGTTTCCTGCATTCAGAAGTATGTGAGTCATGAGTGCGCTTGGGTGTATATTGGTGCTTACCCTTAGAGTCTCTGACAACTCTTGAGAGCTTTCTGCG
The DNA here is from genome assembly GCA_028984105.1 of Lavandula angustifolia. Taxonomy (NCBI): domain Eukaryota; kingdom Viridiplantae; phylum Streptophyta; class Magnoliopsida; order Lamiales; family Lamiaceae; genus Lavandula; species Lavandula angustifolia. The sequence goes on along the minus strand of CM054812.1, from coordinate 24,707,612 downwards.
CCTCTCTTTCTCCTTCTGGTATTTATGGCAAGCAGTGCATATTTCTTGGCTAGATTGCCTTCTTGTATGTCAGTGAGTGAAGGTTTAGACTTGCTAGACGCTGGAGCTGCTGAGCTGACTGATGCTTTGAATGCATGGTCGATTTTGGTGTCAGCTTCAGCTCGCTGCTTCCTTTGAGGTAAGCCAAATTCGAATTCCTCTGCTTTGAGTTCTGAAAAGATATGGTCAGGAGTAACAATATCTAAATCAGAATGACGTAGTAATGTAGCAAAAGGAGTCCAGTGACCATCTGGCAGTGCCCTCAAAATCTTGAGATTCATTTCTCGGTTGGAGAATGTCTTTCCCAGCCCGTTGATGGAGTTCATCAGATTCGTGAATCTGACGTTGAGATCTTCTATGGTGTCATCAGGCATGAGCGACAATCTTTCCTGCTTTTGGAGTTCCAACGCAAGTTTATTTGCTTTGATCTTCTGAGTCCCCCGGCTCAGTAGCGCTAGAGCATCCCAGAGTTCCTTAGCGGACTTACAGTCCTGAACTCTCCCGAGATAGGAATCATTCAGGGTGGTTAACAAGAGTCTTAGAGAACTCCCGCTCTGATACCAATTGTTGGTCCCGATAGCACGTTCAGGTGTAGAGGGGGGGGGGTGAATACACCTGAAAACCGATTTCTCAACTTAAACACGAACAATCCTTTTCAGGATAGTGTCTTTGCCGAACGAGTTCGGCGGACCGGATAAGCGTTCCGAATCGTGTTGGAAGAGTGACTGACTCTAATGAGATCTGCTAGCTGACTGAGAGTCAGAATTCAGTATCTTGCAGATAGAGTTCAGTGGTGCGGAATAGTGTAGGCCCAATTCAGTTGAGTTGGAAAACGTTTTTAATAAAACAGTTTCGATGAGATTAGTGCACCGTTAAGTTCGCTGAAACTCGGTTGAATGATTTAAGAAGGCTTTTCAGTATGAACAGTTAAATAAATGCAACAGTGAAAGAGAATACGAGACACAAGACACAGAGATTTTTTAAAGTGGTTCGGACACAAAAATCCTACGTCCACTGTCCCGAATGATCAGGAAGCTATTTATTATACCGAGGTAGTCTCGGTTGGTTTTGTCTGCTTGGACAAACTCGGTCTTGTGATTTATACTGAGCAAGTCTCAGTTTACAAGGTTATCAAACTGAGTGTTTGAAAAACTCTCCAATTGTGAAGGAGTTCTTTACAATAAAGAACAGTTCAAAGATGAACTCCTTCGTCTAAGATATGAATATATTCTATTGAGCTTAGGTTAGAGGGATAGGGAACAATGAAGTGGTTTCTAGAACAACGAACAACTGAGTATGACTTTGGGTTCGTGTATCGTCGTTTGGATACCAGAGGCTGTATTTAACAGTTCAGCTTGGTTCCCTAAGAGCTAGAATATAGTTCTTCGCCGGAGATGAATTCTTCGAACTTCTTGCGGAGAACTTAGGCTTTTCGACTTTGCTTGTTTGAATGCTCTGTGTATGCGGGTTTTTTTTTCTTTTTCTTTTCTCGCGTCCCTTGTCACCTTTCCGTGAGCTTCAAATTTGATTTATCCCTCTATTTATAGAGAAGAGACTAAGAAAGATCCGTTGGAGACGATGATCCTTTGTCTCTCTCTTTTGGGTAGGTAATGGCTCTTTTGTAGCATTTGCAGAGTCTTTTCCCTCTTTTCTGGAAAGTTGTTGGCTTGCAGCTTTAGTAGGTGTAGGACAAGTGTCTGCTTGTCATTGGTCGAGGTTTAGAAAGTGGTTGAGACAGGACAGACTTCAAAGGAGATTTGAAGCTGACTTCTCTCTTCCTCGTACTTGACTATGCTGATTGTCTTTGAAAGATCTGACAGTTCAGACGACTGTCTGGCCGTTGCTAAGTCTGATCTTTGTTTCAGTAGTGAACTACTGCTGAGTCTGCTTTACTGAAGATCAACTCTGAGTACAGTGAACTACTCCTGCTGAGTTCAGTTCCACTGACTCCTTTCAGTATACTGCTCCTGCTGAGTCCAGTATTTACTGAGGCGGATAAGCAACCGAATGCCTGAACCAGAGCAGAGGGTCTACTGAGTCTGAAACCTCAGAGACAAAAACAGGTTACAACTTAAAGGTTCACCGATCAAGATAAGGTTTTGGGATCTTCAAATCTTCAGACTAATTCAGAGCACAAGGCTACTGAGTATCGGTCAGTAAAGAAGATAGAATCATTTCCCACTATATCTAATACTGCTAAGGATAGAATCATCACCCAACATCGAAGGAGACGAGTAACCCTCTACCTTATAAGAAAAGTTATACTACCCTACAAGCACAATAATAAGGTGCGTTTTACTATCTAAAACTATTTTGAGTTATTAAGCTCTGTGAAATGCTTGTTTATCCATGAAAGATGTTTTTGTGCGTTCTACTTGTTTAATGCTCTGAATTTAATCGATTGAGATTCTTGACTGGCCTAACACGCTAGTGAGAATTGTGTACACCATTGTTAGTAGTGCAATGAGTTAATCGCCATTGTGTGCTAACCAGTTGGAGAGGACCTATGAGCTTCGGCTTTAAGTCTAACGGTTGGGATCTCTGGGTAAAGACCCGAGATCAGATGTTTATGGGACTCACTGGGTTGTAACCCAAAGTCCGAAGGTAAGGAAGTATAGAGTAAGAGTAACAGTAGAACGTGACAGTACGCACACAAGGAGATAAATGTTGGTATGATTGGGAGTAGCTTTTGTTTCTAAACCTTCCAAGTCATACAATTTATGCATGAATAAACTATTTATAAAAATGTTTATGAATTGGTTCACCCACTGAGTACATTAGTGTTCAGCCCCAACTATTTCTAAAATGTTTTCAGGCTGGGCGGGCGGTGGTGACGAGCAAAGCTGAGGCGAGGGTTTCTGTTGTATATCTTTATTATATATTGCTTCCACTTAAGTTCAAATATTTTTATTAAGAACTCTGATGGACTTATCTTGTGTATTGTTTGGACCCTATGATACTTGCTTTGACGATTAATTGCTTAAAGACCCAATTTCAGTTGAGTCTTTGAATATAAAATTCTTGAGTACTATTATCATCTTTGTTTTCGCATGATTCATTATTGAAAGATTTGTTACACAATTTATCGGGATTTCCGATTGATTTATTCTAGATAATACAAACCCCTTTTTCTTTCCCCGCTTCTTTTCTCTAACCCCCAGTCGCACCTTGATGATCGTGTCCTTCTCCGAAAATCGGGATGTGTCAAGAAAAAAATATGGCCGAAGAATATTAAGTGGATGGAAGAGTAATCCCCCGCTCTTCGAGGATGTCCTCAGCGTCGAGGAACATGTACTAGGGTGTATGTGCGACTGGTTTAGATCATAAGCTTTCACGTAACTATCTTACAGGAAAATAAATGCCATAAATGAGAATGTAAAAATTAAAATAAACTTTTGAATGTTTCTTAGAGTTCTGACAGAGTCTTGAACCAAATTCTGAAGTAAGATGAATCAATTTATTTGTTGAGATCTTCTCCATCTCACTCTTGTTTTATATTTGTTTATAAATTATAACCATGTCCGAAAAATAAACATCACTCTAGAGTGTTGAACAAAAAGATAAAAACATACGTTTTTTTTTCTCTCTCTCTAGAGTTTATTAACAAATAATCAATTTTTAGCTGTAACCCATAAAGAACACATAGGAACGAATCAAGAATTTGCCTGAAAAACAATGAAAGAAGATGGTAGTTTTTCACAATTCAAACTCTGAACGGCCTTTATGATTAATCTGTTGATCTAACATGATAATAAAAAAAATGGGCGAGCAGCTGACAGATGGCCAAATGATACATTATTAAAAATTGACCCGTAGGTAATTTTATAAAAATATTACCGATGGCTGGTAGGTTACAAATGACACCAACACCCCTATGCCTTACATCTTTAGACTCTTCTAATTACTTGTTTTCTCCAAAAAAAAATGTAGCAGGCCGGGCACTAATCTAAAACCTAGATTTAAAACTCTAATAAGACCGGGGTCTAACTGTTCGTAATGAGCCCAAATCTAAAATGTGTCGATCCAGGAAGAGAGAGAGGGAGAGGGAGCAAGCATGTTTATAGCGTGTTGAATGTTCTTTTTCTATTATTATGGGTAGTCAAATCTACGACTCGAGTTTATAATAGTCTTGAGTGATTATAATATTGATTTGATTTTGCTTAGAAAAATTATAGTGCAACCGTACGTAGACTGCACAAAACGACTAATATAGTAAACTTATGCCTTACCATGGCGTTACTCTACCACCGAGTTAAAAGGGCTTGGCAAGTTATTTTTAACTACCCGACGTTGACAGTCCAACACCATATCAATGACATGTCCATTAATTCTTCATCTCGCCGGTTAATTAAATACGAAATTAATGAAGTATTTTAATACTATTATGATTTAGCTCGACAAAAAAATTCATTATATAATAAAATCGTACTGCGGCTGCATATATTTAAACAAAAAACCAAATTGGAACACCCATATATATAAAATTTTCATGATATATTTATTTATACCATGGATCATATAATTTGAATAATTTTTATTTTAGAAAATAACATAACAGTTAAAATACGTAACACAATAAAACTTATGAGTTCGAATCCGACTAAATATCAAATCCTCAATTTCCATTATCTAGATTTATATATATCGTGATCATTCAATGATTTCCAGTGGCATTTATTGATATACTTCTACTAATTATTCATAGGATGGCGGCTTGGTGAATTAGTCCACCAATCAATTAAAGGTAATATAATACAGTTAAACCTCGATAAAGTAATAATCTTGAGATCGAGAAAAAAATATTCATTTAACGAGATTATTACTTTATCGAATATTATTTAGTATATTGATCCATATCGGGACCGGAAAAAATTATTATCTTAGTAAAATTATTACTTTATCGAATATTACTTTATCGAGGTTTAACTGTAGTAGGATTCATTAATTTATTTATTTTATTTAACCGGCTTTGGATCGAAAACTACATAGTTAAATTAAAGTAGGGTTCCAAATGAATAAAATTTAATCAAATATTATGCATTCGATTTGTATTTGATTCGTATTTGAATTTATTTATTATTCGAATATTAAATACGATTCGTTATTACATTATTCGAATATTCGATTCGAATCGAATCTAATATTTACTTTATTTATTAGTATTTTGAGTATCAGTTCGAATATTCAACTTGCGTTTTAGATTGATAAATATTATCACAAATGTGTGGATATGGTGAGAACCTATATTTAATGTGAGAATTACGAACCATGCATAATCCTTTTATGTTTTATACATAATCCTTATATATTTTATGCAAAAAATCTTTAATTTTACATTTTTTTTCTTTTGCATAAAACATATAAGGATTATCATAATGCAAAATTACAAATTTTTTACATAAAAAACATAAGGATTATGCATAAAATATAATGATTAAACATATGATTCTCAGTTCTCACGTCAAATACGTGGATTCTCACATAATCCACTCCCATAATATAGATATCTTTAATATAATACTTATGATATAGTATCTCAACATTCACAACTCACAAATCCAAGTGAGTTAATTATTGGCCTCTCTTTTGGAAGATTTAATATTAAATAAATACTCCTTGCAGTATTATTTAATGATTAAATTTTTAATGAATTTATTTAATATATTATATTTATGATATTTTATATATTAAATATATTAAAAATTAAATTGAATATTTGTGAATATCAAATTAAATATCATAATTTCATATTTATATTCGAATACTCATCTAATAAAATTGAATATTTATATTCAATTTCGAATACTAATATCAAATCCAGTAAAACTATTTGTTAATTTTACATCTTTAAATTGGAGTACTAATTGAGACATGGATTTTTGGACTATTATGTATTTATGTGGATATTTTCTGTTAGGATAAACGAGCAAAAGACACGAATGCCCTTCATGGCGTCATTAATTTAAGCATGTATGCATGACTCAGTGAGTGAGTGAGAGAGAGAGAGAGAGAGAGAGAGAGAGAGAGAGATGGAGAAGGAAAACCAAAAGAAAGTGTGTGTGACCGGTGGGACTGGCTTTTTTGGATCATGGTTGATCAAGACCCTCCTCCAACGCGGCTACTCCGTCAACGCCACAGTAAGGCTCGACCCAGACCGCAAGAGAGATATCTCCTACATCACCAACCTCCCCGGCGCGGCTGAGCGCCTCCACTTCTTCAACGCCGACCTCGACAACCCCGAGACTTTCATCCCGGCGATACAAGGATGCAGCGGCGGGTTCCACACGGCTCACCCGATCGATTTTGCCGAGAAAGAGACCGAAGAAGTGAAGCTTAAGCGAGTCACCACCGCGCTACAAGGCATTCTGCAGGCCTGCGCCGATTCCAAAACTGTCCGCTGGGTCGTCTACACTGCCAGCATCTCCTCCGCCGCCTTCAGCTCCACTCCAAACCCCGACGGCGTTATCGACGAGAACTCGTGGACGGACGTGGATCTAATCAGAAGCGCGAACGTGTTCGGAGGGGCGTACATCGTCACGAAAGCGTTGGCGGAGAAAGCAGCCATAGATCTGGCAGAGAAGCTCGGATTAGACCTAATTTCGGTGATCCCCACCTGGATTACCGGCCCCTTCATCTGCCCTAATTTTCCGGATTCTGTATACGTCTCCATGGGCTTAATTCTCGGTATTCTTATATCATTCTTACACGTATAATATAATGAGCATAATGTTAAAAATAGACACCACTATTTGGAAATGTCAAAAATAAACACTTTCAACTTGTAAAATGCAATACTAGACATTGAACATTAAAACACATACTTTTCAACTATCAGTCAACATTTTGCTGAAACCGATGCAAAAGCTGTCTCCCTGCCACCCTGCGCAGATCCTGCGCCTTGCCACCCTCGCAGGCCTGCTCCCTGCCACCCTGCTCCCTGCCACCCTGAAGTAGACACCAGTTACTTTTCCTATTTTCCATGCAAGAATACATTGGAACTCGGCAGTTACCTACTTTTTGTAGATAAATATATAGTACAATTACTAATTTAGAGAAATATAAGTTCTTCGAAAATATATCATATTTCTCCTATTAGTAGTTCTGAGATGTAATATACAGAGAAATAAATATATTCATATGATTTTTTGATATTGTAACGTATCAATTGTGCTTTAATATTTGAATATAGTAAAATATAAAATATAATGTCTTTAATAGTAGAGAGAGATGGCTCAAACACGAGGATGAAGATGGATACTACTAGAAAAGATGAAAAGTAGATATAAATTACAACTTCTATTATACAATCAAAATACTTCATGTTAGTTATACATATTGTTGTACAGCAACATCGAGACGATTATATAGTACAATTACTAATTTAGAGAAATATAAGTTCTTCGAAAACATATCATATATTTCCTATTAGTAGTTCTGAGATGAAACATACAGAGAAATAAGTATATTCATATGATTTTTTGATATTGTAACGTATCAATTGTGCTTTAATGTTTGAATATAGTAAAATATAAAATATTATGTCTTTAATAGTAGAGAGAGATGGCTCAAGCACGAGGATGAAGATGAATACTAGATGGATACTACTAGAAAAGATGAAAATTAGATATAAATTACAACTTCTATTATACAATCAAAATACTTCATGTTAGTTATACATATTGTTGTACAGCAACATCGAGACGATCATATAGTACAATTACTAATTTAGAGAAATATAAGTTCTTCGAAAACATATCATATTTCTCCTATTAGTAGTTCTGAGATGAAACATACAGAGAAATAAGCATATTCTTATGAATTTTTGATATTGTAACGTATCAATTGTGCTTTAATGTTTGAATATAGTAAAATATAAATATAATGTCTTTAATAGTAGAGAGAGATGACTCAAGCACGAGGATGAAGATGAATACTAGATGGATACTACTAGAAAAGATGAAAAGTAGATATAAATTACAACTTCTATTATACAATCAAAATACTTCATGTTAGTTATACATATTGTTGTACAGAAACATCGAGACGATTATATAGTACAATTACTAATTTAGAGAAATATAAGTTCTTCGAAAACATATCATATTTTTCCTATTAGTAGTTCTGAGATGAAACATACAGAGAAATAAGTATATTCTTATGATTTTTTGATATTGTAACGTATCAATTGTGCTTTAATGTTTGAATATAGTAAAATATAAAATATAATGTCTTTAATAGTAGAGAGAGATGGCTCAAGCACGAGGATGAAGATGGATACTACTAGAAAAGCTGAAAAGTAGATATAAATTACAACTTCTATTATACAATCAAAATACTTCATGTTAGTTATACATATTGTTGTACAGCAACATCGAGACGATTATATAGTACAATTACTAATTTAGAGAAATATAAGTTCTTCGAAAACATATCATATTTTTCCTATTAGTAGTTCTGAGATGAAACATACAGAGAAATAAGTATATTCATATGATTTTTTGATATTGTAACGTATCAATTGTGCTTTAATGTTTGAATATAGTAAAATATAAAATATTATGTCTTTAATAGTAGAGAGAGATGACTCAAGCACGAGGATGAAGATGAATACTAGATGGATACTACTAGAAAAGATGAAAAGTAGATATAAATTACAACTTCTATTATACAATCAAAATACTTCATGTTAGTTATACATATTGTTGTACAGAAACATCGAGACGATTATATAGTACAATTACTAATTTAGAGAAATATAAGTTCTTCAAAAACATATCATATTTTTCCCATTAGTAATTCTGAGCTGAAACATACAGAGAAATAAGTATATACAAAAGATTGAGTACACCTCCATATCGCCATTTTTAACCACATCCAAATTGGGACAGCCAATGATGTCTGTTTGAGCGATCGGAAAGAACGGAACTAGCCAGTTTGCTATTTCCGTAGTCACGTCACCATCTTCTTCCTCCTCCAATGACGACAAGGTGGACCGGTAGGTTATGTGGTTCTTCTAGTAGCGTTATTAGTCGGTTGTAGCCGCCCTCCTTTCGCATCCACGTTGTGTTGGATATGAGTCAGTAGATTGATACTCAGCTGTTCTAGGGTTAAAAGAAATTGGGGGAAATCATAGTAGTACTATGGAATTGAAGATCCCAAAACCGAGCTGATATCGGTAGATTAGTGTGTCGATAAGATTAGGCGATGTATAGGTTAGACTTGATGTAATGCTTATTATTTTGTCTAAGTCCCGTACGGGGTAGTTGTTGAACCGATCTTACGGTGAAGATACTTTTTGAACCCCACGTCATCGGTGTAATCGCTTGCATTCTTCGTCGGCGGTGATATCAAACTCGGTTGAAGATCCCGCATCGCCGACCGAACCTCGCAGAAGCATTCTCTGCAAGGCGATGGTCATCGGTAGAAGAACCCGGTGCAAGCAGTATACCTTCGCGATCGACCAACCGACTATCGAAGCTCACTTTATCGGTCGGACGACTCACCGAAGAAGACATACTTTCGAATCTTGTATCCGACGTAAAGCGACCCAAAGACTTAAAGTCCCTTCAAATGTTCGGCGAAGACATACGAGGTAGTTTGAACGGTCAACTCGACACTCACCAACTACAAACCTCGACCAATGAGAAGCCGACAACGCTTACCTACTCTACACGGAAAAGTTGCTCTCATGAACGGTGCATTAACCGCCCTGCTGCAACAAAGTTGAATAGTGGCCGTTTTCTTTGGACGCTTGTGACACGTGGCATCGTCGTCTCCAACGGACATATGTCACAACTCACAACTATAAATAGAGAAGGATTTGAAGATTTCGGCAAGAGGAATATACGCGAAATCAAGGGAAATCATTCAAGCTCACAACGCTCTAGAACCTTCAAGCTTATCCAGAGACGAACTAGTTTTCATAGAACACTTCTTGTAGTTCATCTCTCTAGAGCACTTTGATCCCTATCTTCTCTAGACTAAGCTCATTGCTAGATTCATAGCTTAGATCCGAAGGAGTTCACATTTAGTGAATTGTTCTTGTTGTAAGAACTCCTTCTCAGTTGGAGAATATTCCCTCCCTTCTAAACTTAGGTTTGGATTGTAAAGTCGCTAAGGACTATAACTTAGAGGGAATTGTCCAGTGCACAGTATCCCTGCTGAGGCTTGCTCAGAATAATCAACAAGTTCTCCTGCCTTGTTCAGGACCGTGGACGTAGGATCTTGCGTATCCGAACCACGTTAAATCGCTTGTGTTCATTTACTGTTTTATTGCATAGCATACAACTGACTTGAAAATCATAAGTTTGCATAAAACGTATTTTATAAAGTGCACGACCAAAAGATTTAACTTGCAAAAATGCGTTTTCAAAAGAGACGACTCGGGCCTAACACTTATCCGCACTACGGTCTCGGCGAAGTTTCGTAATACTCGACATCGGTCGGCAGAAGAGCTCGAAGCGACTCACTTTGACCCCAGTGACCGAAGGCTTACTTGGCATTGTTCATCGATTGCAAACATCGGCTTCGGTGACCTTCACCGAGAAAAAGAAACGAGCTCGGGTGTATTCACCCTCCCCCCTCTACACCCGACTTTTCGTCTCCGGACCAACGGTTGGTATCGAGCACACGGTGTTCAACCGATCGCCGGTTACGAAATACTAGTCCTCTCGAACCGATCCCGAAAACCGTTTTCACTTTGCATAAGCATCTTTTCAGCATCCTTATACTCTTCTCTTACAATGTCGATATGTCGGGTATTAGGATGGTACCGATGTTCTCAATAGAGAACTACACGGTATGGCGCGTACGTATGGAGGCACACCTAACGTCACTCCACGACAAGCATGTCGGATGTCCTAGAGTCGGGACCGATCATTCCTATGATCGACAAGCATAGTATTTGCTACTTGGAGGAGGCGTGGGAGCACAAGCGGGTGCTAAGGTTCCCAAAGACAAATCTCGCCTTCACGCTCCGAAGAAAAGAAGTTGCACAACCTTGACCGAGTTGCACGTAATGCCATGCGACTACGCTCGGTGACTCACATCTCGGAAGGGTACAAGATTGCAAAACGGCGAAAAGAGGTATGGGACGCCTTGGCGCATCTTGAGCCATGGAACCCCTCGGATCAAAGAAAACAAGCTCGAGCTAGAGCTTCGGGGGGAAAAGGTTCCGGCCCCGGGACACCGCGATCAAATTCGGGGGAATCAAGAAGGTCGGATGGGCGGAACGTACAAGGAGCCACCGTATGAGCACCCGGCTCGGTACGGCTCGTACTACTATGAGCCCGGGGTCGGGAGAAGCGCTAAGACTCGAGAAGAAGAAAGCGCCTGAACCCAAAATTATCGGCAAAAAGTCGGTATCTCCAAGTCCTGTGGAGAAGAAAGGCGATAAGGTTCGGAAGAAGAAGTCCGGAACTTCTAAGGTCCCGAGAGCAGATCCGGGTTCCGAAATCACCCACTAAACTGTAAGGACCCAACCGAACCAAAGGGTACCTAAAAATGCCTCTATTTTGCGGGTGCATAATGGACCCGTGGATAGTGGACGGCGGTGCTCGAGACACATGACTTACCGGGAAGAGCACTGCGACCAACTACGTACAAGAAGATGGTCCCGGAGTGAATTCGGTGACAATTCCAAAGGCTACACAAGGGGATACGAACGGCGAACATTGGGGCCGCCCACGGTTCCTAAGAGTAACATATGTTGAAGGACTTCAACATAATCTCCTTTCGATCAGTCATTCGTGATAATCTTAACGAGTAATCTTTGACGCCGGTTTACGTGATATTGTTGACAAATCTACAAGGAAAACGGTGTTATCGGGTTCGCGGAGGAAGAACATCTATGTTGCAAAGCTGGAATACCGAGAACACGAGGCTTGCTTGCTCGCACGAGACTAAATCGGGTAACAAGTCAGTGGCTATGGCACAAGAGACTCGGCCACCTGAACTTCAAAACCATGAACAAGCTTGTCAAGAACTCTAAAGTCGAGAACCGCCCAACGAATCGTTTATCAAAGACGAAATTGTGAAGCGTGCACGAAGGGAAAGCAAACAAAGAGTAGCAATCCACCTATTCCGTCACCTTCCACCGATGGAATCCTTCACCGTACTTCACATGGACTTATTCGGGCCGTCTCTCCGGTGACTATAAGAGGCAAGAAGTATGCCCTCGTCGTCATAGACGACTACTCGAGATATACTTGGGTCATCTTCATCGCCAAGAAATCGATGTTCGACCGAGTTACCTAATCTCTTGAAGAAACTCGGTGTGGAAAAGAACATCAAGATTAAGAAGATACGCTCGTACGAGAGGAACAAAGTTTCTAAACTCAGTAGTTAAGACATATTGCGATAAAGAGGGAATTCGGCACGAGACATCGGTGCGCGCACCCTCGCCAGAACGGACTTGCTAAACGTAAGAACAGAACACTCAAAGAAGCAGCAAGAACGCTCCTCGCAGATTCTGGACTACCCTCAAAGTTTTGGGCTGATGCTACCGACACCGCTTTGTTACACTCGGAATCGATCACTACCGACACAAGCAACACATGAAGACGCCTTACGAACCGTGGAAAGGGAGAATTCCTTCTATTTCTCATTTTCATGTTTTCGTTTGTCCTTGCTTTACCACAACAATGGGAAAGATCGGTTGAAGGTCTTTGATAGCAAATCGATCAAGGAGTATTCTTAGGATACTCCAGAGTCGATAAAGCCTTCGAGTTTTTAACTATCGAACTCTTTGCGTGGAGGAAAGCCCTCATGTTGTTTTTGATGAATTTGTTGCGAGAACGGGGAAAGATACAAAGTCAAGCACCGAGGATGTCGGCAGCAAGCTACGGGATCTCGAACTAAATGACAAAGGCTGAAAAGATCCGGCATTGTTGGGATGATGAGTCGGAAGATGAAGAAATTCGGACTCGACCAACAAGCAATGTAGCTAACCTAGTTGATTCTATCGAACATAATCAACAACAGGTAACTTCGGTCGATGAGGAAGCCCCTGTGGTAACCGAGACCTCTACCGAGAATATAAACTCGGGGGGAACGATTAATGTTCCCGAGCTAAATGCCCCCGAACACGGAAACTCGGTAGATCCTAACCTTCTTCTTGAATTACTACGGTCACAAAACCAGTACTACGAAATGCCTAATACACCTACCGCCGTGCGTAAGTAGTATCGGAAGAAGAAGTCCGACTCGGGCGTTCGTGGCTCGATGCTCATTCTTCGAGATCTTATCATTGGAGATCCATCGGCAACTATAAGGACAAGATCAAGATTAAGTCAAGGAGAAAGCTCACTTTACTCTTGTTTTTCTGTCTACGTAAGAACCTCGATCGATAGAGGACGCACTTAAAGATCTTGGACCGGGTCATTGCTATGCAAGAAGAGCTGAACCGGTTCGTCGAAATGAAGTTTGGGAGCTTGTCGACGGAACTGCAGACATCGGCACGTGATTGGAACTAAGTGGGTCTTCAAGAACAAGCGAGATGAAAACAACGTCATTGTCGGAAATAAAGCTCGACTAGTTGCTAAAGGATACAATCGGGCGAGAGGAATTGACTTTGATGAAACATTTGCTCCGGTTGCAGATTGGAAGCCATTCGTCTTTTCCTAGCTTATGCAACACATCGGAGATTTAAGGTATATCGGATGGATGTGAAGTCGGCTTTTACGAACGGCGTGCGAAGGAAGAAGTCTACGTGGAACAACCGCCCGGCTTTCAGCGGGGACATCGAGTGTACGAGACTTAGGAAAGCTCAGTATGGGTTAAAACAAGCACCCGGGGCTTGGTATGATACCCTATCGAGACTTTCTACTTGTAAAGGTTTTCAAAAGGGGACGATAGATCGCACCCTATTCAGCATAAAGTCGAGAAGATGACATTCTACTGGGTGCAAATCTATGTGGACGACATCATTTTCGGCTACGAAACGAAGTCATATGTCGGCAGTTCGAGAAGATGATGAAGGAGAAATTCGAGATGTCCATGATGGGAGAGATGAATTATTTCCTTGGATTTCAAGTAAGACAATCAGCTGAAGGAATCTTCATCAATCAAGCCAAATACACTCGAGATCTTCTCAAAAGATTCGGCTGTGATTCCAGCAAACCAGTCAAGATCCCCATGAACACGAACTTTAAAATCGATCTAGACAAAGAGGGAGCTTCGTTAACTCTACCGATTATAGAGCTATTATTGGTTCTTTACTTTATTTAACGACTAGCCGACTCGACATAACTTATCTTTGTAGGTGTATGCGCAAGATTTCGAGCGAATCCCAAGCGAAGTCATCTAGACTCGGCGAAGAAGATTCTACGATATCTAAGAGGAACACCCGAGGCTGGGTTATGGTATCCTGCGATGATAATCTAATGCGATAGGTTATTCGATGCCGATTATGCGGGATGCGGGATAGATCGAAAATCAACTTCCGGAACATGTCGGTTCCTAGGCGGCAAGGCGATATCGTGGTTTTCAAAGAAACAACACTTAGTAGCTACGTCCACTACCGAAGCCGAGTACATGGCTGCAGGGAAGTTGCTTGTGCCCATCCTTTGGCTTCGACAACAATTGAGAGATTATGGTATAACTCGGGATGAAGTGCCCATCTACGTGACTCCACCAAGGTCACGATAGCTATAACTCGGAACCCGGTTCTACATACCGGATGCAAGCACGTGGACATCCGACACCACTTCATCGGAGACCATGTCGAAAAGAAGGACATCGGGATGGAGAAAATCCATACCGACAAGCAAAGGGGCGGATATACCGACCAAACCACTAGGCGAGAACAAGGTTCGAGAGAACTATCGGTTGAGCTAGGTCCGCTAGATCCTACCGAGACAAGTCGGTAGAAGCCAACTACGATAATGATATACTTAGCAACAATTTGTATCGGTATGGAATCGGCACGACGAGTCGAAAACTTAGTATAGTGACTCGGTTGGGAGATGCACACTTTGCATACGCAAGAGGGGGAACATGGTCATCGGCACAACCATCCTCCCGATAAATGATGGTAACACTGATAAGTTCATTGAAGAGGTTTGCGTAGTATCGTTACTTAATTTGTTCAGAAGCATGCCGCATTTAATGCATCGGTCGCTTGCATTCGGTTGCCTAGGAGCATTTATTCCTTACCATTTATTATGTTTAAGGTTTAAGGAAAGGTCGGCGGGACTCCTCGCTGCGTAATTAATGCTCTCGTCGCGCATTTAATGCATGTCTTCTCCATTAGCTTTATTACGTATATCTATATTTTTGGCGGCTATTGTAATCATTCCTTTATAACATTTAATCTTAGCCGCCCCTTGATTTTGAAAGATTAAATTTGAACCGTGCGATTCAAACTGAAGATCAAACGTAATATACAAAATCTTTCATCTTCTATCAACTCCTCATTTTTCGCCATTCTTCATTTTCTCAAAGAGCTTATCTCGCAACTTTGTTTTCTTAACCAAATCTCTTAAACAACTTTGCCTTCGCATCTCTTAAAGCTCTTATACACGGTAATGTATCAGATGTCTACTAGCAACTACTAACTTACTCTATTTTCAAGTGCTAATATGTTGTTTTGCAGATTTCAATGGCGATAGTACAGACTCCTGAGAAGATGGTTGAGATCATGACCATCCGGGTTCAGTTTGAGCCGACGATGGCTCTCCGGCAGGTGGACCTTTCATATTTGGAGCCGGTTTTTGGCGCCCTTGAGAAGTCAGGGCTGGCAACTCTTGTATCGAGGCATCCCTGTTCTCATCTGCCGAGACAAGTTATGGAAGCCTACTACAACTGGAAGTCGCTTGCCTCAGGAGGAGAAGAAGCTTCTTTTGTTTACAGCCGGGAAGTTGCACCAAATCAGTGGAGGGAGGCTACCCACTCCTTCAATATCTCAGAGGCTCTCGTTCAAGCCTTTCAACTCCCCTCAGCTGGTATCTCTCCCGTTGGTTATAAGGAAAGGGAGATAAATGACTACGTCCAAAAGTTATGTGGACGCAGCGACATAGTGTTCAAGACGGCGCTACAGAGAAATCTTTTGCTACCTCAGTACAGGGGTTTAGCTTACGTTGTATCTCATATTCTGACGAGCTCAGCTGGATCCTATGATCAGCTTTCTAAGCCGAGGATACAACTGATGATGATTGTAGACGATGGAGTAGAAGTGAACTGGGCCGACTACTATACTACTCAGCTGAAGGCCCAAGCCCAGAAGTTCACTACTTCGCCATCTTGGAGAAAGGAAGCTAACCGATGACAGCAAGCTCCTATTCGGCACCAAGATGTCGGTGCGATAGAGAGTGTGGTACGAAACGTTCGGCTTTTGCGGACTCAAAGTCTTTTGATCTCAAGAGTATTAAATTTATGACAAAGGCTGGAGCAGAGAAGTCAATTGGCAAGGGGCCACCTGAACCGAAGAGAGCGGCGTCTGCTCTGCCCCCATCTGTCCAAGTGCCAAAGAAGAGGAGGTTGGCTAAGACTCGACCTGCTTGAGATCACGGTGGCTCGGCCCACTTACCATTATTGAGCCGGCTCCTCCTTCTACTCAAGAGGAGCAACTACTCGATTCGAATACCGGAATCGAGGGAGCGACGATCAAGGACAAGGTCCAAGTGATCAGCTACGAGGAAACAGAGTCGACAAGAGGGAACCGTCACCCGAACCTACTGGCGAGTGGACAACAACCGACACCACTCGATCGCGTCCTGCAACTGAGATTCGACAAGAGATACCGGAAATTGCCGAGCACGCAGATCTGGTTGAAATAGCAGTAAGGACAAGAGCTCAGATGCTCTTAAGGTTTCTGCACTGGGACATTCTTATTGACTTTGCCAAATCCCAGCAGTCACCAGATGAGCTACTGACAGAGGAGCAAGAGCTCCAAGCCAAGATTGGATTCGGAGAGCCACGGCGATGTGGCGTCTTTTGAAGATTTGAGAGCTGCAATGCTCTATTTACTGAGCTTGAGAGCTCCGACTGAAACAGCTCCGCCACCATCTCCACCTTCTGATAAAGGTGATGATGATCAAGATGAGGAGATGGATGGCAAACCCAAGGAAGCAGACCAGGGAGAATCTGCAGAGGGACAAACTCCCCAAGAGAAGAGCCCAACACCACCCATAGTCACATCGGTGAGGCTACAACGCTCCGAAGTACGGTAGGGAGCAGTTGATCTCGTTCTCTGAGTAGAGGCTCGGAACCAGCTCTTATCAGATACAACCCATCGGTTCCGTGTCCTCACGTTCTGTCAACAGGGCTATCAAACGCCAAGGTGAGAAAAATCGACTCCTAGCCAAAGATGTTCATTTCAAATGGGAGAAGTACACCAAGGCTCAGAACGAAGCTCTAAGTAAGTTGGCCGCCGACATCTCAACTCCTAAAGAGGCTTCTCCGGCCAGATTTCAAGGAGATAGTTGAGCAGGCCCTAAGTGCTCAAAAGGCCGATTTAACGGCCAGAGTCGATCGCTTGCCACTCAGCATAAAACTTTCTCGGAACAGCTGACTCAGGCCATGAAAACAGTTCAAGGCTTCATAGATGAGAGAAACAAGATAGCAACCACCTCTCTTCAAACAACCATCAAGCAACAGGTTGAGGCCTTAAAAGCCATTCGTAAAGAAATGACGAGAATCAAATGATCAAGCTCTGTTGAAACTCCGTCGAGAGTCGGCCGCTCGATTGAAGAAATCTAGAGCCGATCGAGAGAAAGACTGGGAAAACTACCGCAACTTGGTCGCTGATTTTGATGACACAGTTACCCGGATCAAAGATTCACGTGCACAATACGGAGCGGGACGTAAAAGCTATCCGCACCTCCCCGGCAAATATTGCCGATGCCAAAAAGGGGGGAAGATATTGTGAAAGATGAACCCGATACGGATACGGCGACGTCCGGATCCTTGAGGGACAGAGCTCGGGAGGGCAGACCCTCCTCGGCCAGAGCCCTCGGCCCGCAGAGATTCAGGGGGAACAAGCTCGGAGGCGGGACCATCTACTCGAAAAGGTACATCTACGAGGTCCTTCTCCTTGATTTCCCACCACAAGCCACCCCCATCTCCTCTTCGATTGCGCACATAGACGAAATCGCTCAATTCCTTGAAGAGCCAATGAAGAAGAAGAGTCTCAACAGCTGCCGCGAGAGGTCGGGGAAGGAAATCGCTACTCGAATCCTCTACTCCTTCCTCCCCGGTCAAGAAGTTTAAATCAAAAGCGGAGCAAGAGGCATTCGACCTCGAGAATAGCCCAAGAGCTGCAAGACAAGTCTGGACCGGGAGCGTCGGCTAGAGGAGGCGGTGAAGCGGCAAAAAAGCCTAAGGGCAAAGGCGTCGGGGCAAAGGAAAGAGAAAGGTCATTAATACGGTCGAAGAGCAAAAGAAGAAAGCCCAAGAAGAATTTGCTAAGGCTCTTCCGATGAAATCAAAGCTACTTGCTCGTAGTATTCCCATATCTACTCTTACACCTGAGC
This sequence comes from Lavandula angustifolia, assembly GCA_028984105.1. NCBI lineage: Eukaryota > Viridiplantae > Streptophyta > Magnoliopsida > Lamiales > Lamiaceae > Lavandula > Lavandula angustifolia. The sequence goes on along the minus strand of CM054812.1, from coordinate 24,689,103 downwards.
GGATAGCGTAAGATCAAGCGACACGGGAGGCGACGCCGCAAGGACCGAGTCTCGAGACGAGGAGACACTAGAGCGGCCGCTCTCCGTGAGAAGAAAAGGATGGGCCTGATCCGGCAAGAATGAAAAGCCTATCCGATAAACCCGGCGGCCGATCCAAGAAGGCGGATCCCGAGAGGATCTAAGTTCATCGAGGGCCCCCACATCAAGCAACAACCGATTCAACATGTGGATAAGTGGGTGCCGGCTGATATGAATGAACATTGGGAGAGATTGAAAGAAGTTTTTATCAAAGGCTACTACGTATGGCGCATTTACCCACTCGGATCGCTCGGCCGATCAGCTCTTTGAGGAGTTGATTACGAGATTTGATGTTGAATTCGGTGAAGCGGCTGAAGCAAGTCATGGAATCACGAGAATATAACCTTCCGTGCCCCGACCTTTCCGACGTATTCCACCGCCGAGACTTGCTAATGGATCGCTGAGCACTAAGGACATAGAAAGAGAAGTGGAGGAAGCCGCCTACAGTCTGAGCCTGCTCCCTGAAAGGCCAGATGATAACTTGGAGATCCAGGAGATTCGAGCTAGAGTGTATAAATACTATTACCTGGATCCTCCCGAGGAAAAATCCACTGACTTCAAGAAGAAAACGCAGAAGTTCAAGAAGCAGCAGCAGTGATTTTCTCCTTCTCATCTTTTGTAATAGCATAGGAACTATGTAATTCTTGATATATATATCAGTTCCTCTGCTTGCTAGACAATTACTCATTGTCTTTCAGCCTTTTACTTTGTGTTTTCACTACTGATCACCAAGTGATCTGACACACACTCACATCAGTTTCTCTAATCTTGCCTTTCTCTCACTTGCTGAAGTTCATTTACTATTATCAGTTTTTCCTCAGATGCTTTAAGGGGGAAATTGTTGTCAGTAGGACTGTATCTTTAATAGATGTTAGAGTATAGAGGTTTTGTCATCATCAATTAGGGGGAAATTGTTGGATATGAGTCAGTAGATTGATACTCAGCTGTTCTAGGGTTAAAAGAAATTGGGGGAAATCATAGTAGTACTATGGAATTGAAGATCCCAAAACCGAGCTGATATCAGTAGATTAGTGTGTCGATAGGATTAGCTGATGTATAGGTTAGACTTGATGTAATGCTTATTATTTTGTCTAAGTCCTGTACGGGGTAGTTGTTGAACTGATCTTCTGGTGAAGATACTTTTCAGAACCCCACGTCATCAGTGTAATCGCTTGCATTCTTCGTCGCCAGTGATATCAAACTCGGTTGAAGATCCCGCATCGGCCGACCGAACCTCGCAGAAGCATTCTTCGCAAGGCGATGGTCATCGGTAGAAGAACCAACGGTAGCAAGCAGTATACCTTCGCGATCGATCAACCGACTATCGAAGCTCACTTTATCGGTCGGACGACTCGACCGAAGAAGACAGACTTTCGAGTACTCGTATCCGACATAAAGCGACCCAAAGCACTTAAAGTCCCTTCAAATGTTCGAGAAGACATACGAGGTAGTTTGAACGGTCAACTCGACACTCACCAACTACAAACCTCGACCAATGAGAAGCCGACAACGCTTACCTACTCTACACGGTAAAAGCTGTTCTCATGAACAGTGCATTAACCGCCTTCTTCGCAACAAAGTTGAATAGTGGCCGTTTTCTTTGGACGCTTGTGACACGTGGCATCGTCGTCTCCAACGGACATATGTCACAACTCACAACTATAAATAGAGAAGGATTTGAAGATTTCGGCAAGAGGAATATACGCGAAATCAAGGGAAATCATTCAAGCTCACAACGCTCTAGAACCTTCAAGCTTATCCCGAGAGACGAACTAGTTTTCATAGAACACTTCTTGTAGTTCATCTCTCTAGAGCACTTTGATCCCTATCTTCTCTAGACTAAGCTCATTGCTAGATTCATAGCTTAGATCCGAAGGAGTTCACATTTAGTGAATTGTTCTTGTTGTAAGAACTCCTTCTCAGTTGGAGAATATTCCCTCCCTTCTAAACTTAGGTTTGGATTGTAAAGTCGCTAAGGACTATAACTTAGAGGGAATTGTCCAAGGTGCACGATATCCCCGCTCGAGGCTTGCTCAGAATAATCAACAAGTTCTCCTGCCTTGTTCAGGACCGTGGACGTAGGATCTTGCGTATCCGAACCACGTTAAATCGCTTGTGTTCATTTACTGTTTTATTGCATAGCATACAACTGACTTGAAAATCATAAGTTTGCATAAAACGTATTTTATAAAGTGCACGGACTAAAAGATTTAACTTGCAAAAACGCGTTTTCAAAAGAGACGACTCGGGCCTAACACTTATCCGCACTACGGTCTCCGACCGGAGTTTCGTAATACCGACATCGTCGGCAGAAGAGCTCGAAGCCGACTCACTTTGACCCCAGTGATCGAAGGCTTACTTGGCACTGTTCATCAGTTGCAAACATCAGCTTCAGCTGACCTTCACTGAGAAAAAGAAACAGAGCTCAGGTGTATTCACCCCCCCCCCTCTACACTTGACTTTTCGTCTCCGGACCAACACGTTGCGAACTCGAACATGGTACCATAAATGCTTTGGTGTTTGCCATGCTCATCGACATCATCACCTTCTTCATCTGCCTTGTAGTCTGGATCATCCGTAGCAGTCGAATCATCATTACCGACTACATCATCATTCGCCTCATCCGCCTCCTCATCCTCATCATCCGCCTCCTCATCCTCATCCTCCTCTTCCTCATCTGCCTCCTCCTCTTCCTCTTCCTCTACATCTTCTTATTCCTCAGCTGCACACTGAGTTTCTTTGCTTAAGCGATTCAATTATCGCTCTTAAGGTTGAAAGGAATAGTGCGCCGTACGGAATTGCTGCAAGTTGTTCATCCCCATCTATGTATTCTGAACCTACAAAGCTACCTCCGTACTTGACCGTTACTTGTATCCATTCGGCCATCTGAAAAAACAAAAAATGTCAAACAGTCTTAGTTCTCCGTATACATATCTTATTTCACTAAATAACGAATAAATTATACATAAACACGAAGAAATAAACTGGATTTTTTCGGAACAAATCCGGATTTTCGTCACCTATAATACACGGAATTTTTGGAGCTCGAATACATGGATTTCTTTGAAATAAACTAGGTTGAGAGAGAGAGAGAGGTTGCCCAGTAACTGTATATATAATAGAGAGAGAGAGGACGTATATATATGAAAATAGAGAGAGAGAGGACGTATAGATATATAGAGAGAGAGGATGTATATATACGAAAATAAACTGGTCATGCAGTACTCACATGATATGAAAATAGAGAGAGAGAGGACGTATATATATATATAGAGAGATAACGTATATATAGAGAGAGATGACGTATATATATATAGAGAGATAGAACGTATAAAGTGGTCAGCTCCCCTAATTTTGAAGTACAGTACTCACGTGATTGTAAAAAATGAAATGAAAATAAAGTGATCAAAACTTTAATTACATGTGACAAGAAGGTGAAATGATTGGACAATGATGTGGTGAAAAGTATATGGGAAAACTACAAGGAGAGAGAAGACTATGATTATGACATTATAGACTAACTTTTTAGGGGTAAAAATGAACTAATGTCTAGTATTGCATTTATACTAATTTGTGTATATACATGTATTTTCCATCATTGCATTGTTTATATCTGCCCATCATCCTAATATAATAGAATAGAAGATGAAACACGACTGGAATGTGCAGGTGATGAGACAAATTACAAGCTTCTTAAGGACACGAGTTTTGTCCACGTGGATGACGCAGCTCGAGCACACATCCACCTGCTCGAGCATCCGGAGGCCAAAGGAAGATACATTTTGGGAGGGCAGGAGTTCAAGATCGAAGACCTCTCTGATTTCTTCTCTAAAAGATATCCCGAATATAAGAATAAGATGCCATCTCCAGAGTAATTATTTAGCACTTTTTTTTCCTTCTTTTTCTTCTTTTGGCATAAATTAATCTGAATATTTACTTTGGAGCTGCAGTTCGTGGAAGGATGCGGTGCCTGTTAAATTTTCTGGACTGTCGATGAAGAAATTGGAATCAACCGGATTCAAGTGCGAGAACGGACTGGAGGAAATGTTTGACGGCGCCATTAAAACATTGAAAGAAAAGGGACTACTTATTTAATTAATCGTGTTGACTTTGTTCTTGTGTGTGTCTGTGGAGGTATAATCGCAGCCGCACCAAAAATGGATGGAATAAAGATTAATTAATGCAAAATAAATGTTGTAAAATGGTGTTTTTCATTGTAATTGTGATATATATTAACAAACTTATTTACTATTTCATATTCGTAAATACTAGTTAGTAAGAGATTCTTGTTGATGCATCATGCATGCAATATTTGTTTTTATGTTTTTATTACGTGATTCACGAGTTGATACAAGAAATAAGCATGTGTTACTGTGTTAGCAGATAAGAGAATGATATGAATCTAAGTGATTCACAAGTTGATGCAAGAAGTATGAATGTAATGACGATTCTTGATATATATTTACATCTAGGAATGCATTTATTTTCGTTTAATTTGTAATGGGTGCAGAGCTACGGTTTGAGCTCAATTTTTTCTTACGATGAAGTCAACTCGTAATTATCTACTACGTGGAATAAATCCACAGAGTTGAAATAAAAAGTAAATACTAATAATAACGTATAAGAATAACTTACAAGTAGGGTATTAAGCTGTCAACGTCAATTCACCAACTTTTTACGTTTCAAATGATGCAATTTTATATATCATGCTCCTTAGATGAATTGGTAATAAAATAATTATAATTATGGTTCATCTGGACAATATGTGTGACATAAAACTCTTCTGGGATTCATCACATACGTTACAACCTTTTTTTTTTTTTTGAATTATTTAATGTATATAAAGTTTTCTATGAATTTTTTTTCTTTATAATCGGAAATTGATTATGGTTATTCAAAAATATTTTTTAAAGAAAAAGAAAACCACCGATAGAAGTACACGTGAATCATTCTGACACCAAGTGGAGAGATTTCAAGGTGTGCCCGCATGAGACTATTTAGTCATTGTTGAGAGTTTCAAAGATAGATGTGTGTTTTTTCATGCCTAAAATAAAATTTCCAATTTTTTGAAGGTGAAATTATGAGAGCCAAATTTAATTAAGTGTTATTGAGTGTAGAATTAGCAAGAGTAGGATGGTGATTTGCTTAGAAATTTTACATGTTACGAATAGTGGAATATAATTGTGTGACACCAAAGTCTATCCGAATATCTACAGTTAATCATTTGAACAATTGCATAATAAGTATTATGCAATCCCTAGAAGGTGTTAAAAAATCATACTAATAGTATTGTAATCCCTAAGAACATTAGCAAGAGCTATTTCCAGCACATGGCATTATAGACAAAAGGCACAAGTATGATTACGGATTAAAGAGCACTTGTGTGGATTCTATATATTTTGATTAAAGAGCAAAAAGACACGAGTGCCCTTAATTAATCGTGTGTGTGTGACCGGAGGGATCATGGATCAAGAGGCTCATTTGAAGACGGCTACTCCCGTCAATGCCACAGTAAGGCTCCATCCGGGATAGTATTTCATCTCCTATTCTAATATCCATTGATTTATATGTAATAAGTATAACTCTTTCCGTCCCATAGAAATTGTCTTGTTTTCCTTTTTTAGCCGTCCCATAAAAAGTGTCATGTTTCATAAAAAGTAAAGAAAGTGTGACCCAAATTAACCGCCAAAAGTCAAACAATACACACCACACAATACAAATTTCTTAATCTTCGTACCACATAAAAATGAAATACTTTCTATATGAACGGAGGGAGTACTAATTAGTAATTATGCTATTTACTGAAAATAAAAACCAACTATCCTATTCATTTTCGTTGACGGGAAAAGGGACATTAGCTACATCACCAACCTCCCCGGCGCTGCGGAGCGCCTCCACATCTTCATCGCCGACCTCGACAACCCCAAGGCGTTCATGCCGGCGATAGAAGGATACAGCGGTGTCTTCCACGTGGCTCACCCACTCGACGTCGCCGAGAAAGAGTCGGAAGAAGTGAAGCTCAAACGAGTCCCCACCGCGTTGCAAGGCATTCTGCAGGCCTGCGCCGATTCCAAAACTGTGCCGCGTGGTCTACACATCCAGCATCTCCACCGCCGCCTTCAGCTCCACTCCCTATCCCGACGAGAACTCATGGACGACGAAAACGCTGACGGAGAAAGCAGCCATAGATCTGGCTAAGAAGATCGGATTGGACCTTGTTTCGGTGCTTCCTACCTGTATTACCGGCCCTTTCATCTGACCTAATTTTCCGGATACTGTTTATCTCTCCATGGCGTTGATTCTCGGTAAATATCCTCCTCTCTTATCATTCTTATGTACGTGGACTTTATATATAACACATTAATTGTGAAAGGCGAGTAAAACGCACCTTCATAAAAACCGTGATGATCTGAGATCAAATAAATATCAGGGACAAATATATTATGTATTTACAATCCAAATGTTTTATTTGTTGGTGTGTTCTGTTATGAGAGAAAATGATGTATATTCCAATCTTGAATTCGCAAGTGATCAATTCCCATACCTTCGAAAGATTAAGGGGTGTTTGAAGCTTATTGATAAGTGCTGAAAGCTGCTTAAAGCAGTTGAAAACAACTTATTTGAAAATCAATTAGTGTTTAGAAATAAGTGCTGAAAGCAGCTGAAAGTGAGAAAAATAGTGTTTGAAATACTGCTGATAGAAGTAACTTATTGTTACTTTTTAGAATAAATGTCTATTTTGCCCTTAGTGTTATTAAATAATTATAATTTATAATAAATAAATAAAATTCAAAAATTATTCTTATTCTATATTTATTTTTTGGTTTATAATTTTAATCTAATATTATAAAATATTAAATTAATATAAATATTATATAATACTGTAATTGATAGAGAGAGGAAGAGACACGGTTAGTATGTTGAAGAAAAATAATTCTAACAAATATTAGGGATATAGATATTTTTGGAATTAAATAAAGTTTTAAGGGTAATTTGGTCCGAAAAAATCATAAGCAATATCTTTAGCTGAAGCTGAAAGTTGGGGTGGAACATCTTTAGCTGCTTCTCTATTTTTGATCTCTCATCTTTAAGATGGATGTCTCAAACACCCCCACATCAACTTAAAGTTGAAAGCAGCTTTCGATAAGCTGTTCCAAACACCCACTAAGTGGGTGTTTGCAATAGCTTCTCTACTCAAAGAGATAGCTGAAAGCAACATAGATCTTTGTGCTAGGTGTTTGGATCAATAACTTCTTACACTAGCTGAAAGCTGATTTTGATAATTTCAGCTGATTTACAAAAGTTGGGGAAGGGCAGGTGAAACTAGCTGAAAGCTGATTTCTTCCTTTTAATTTCCAAGTCTTGTAATTTCGTTTTTTCATTTATCATGTTTCTTAAATTGATTGATTAAATTAAAAATAATATTAAATAATACTAACCATAATACTCCATTTTATTAACATTGCATGAAAAACAATAATTTTATTTCGTTTTTATTTAAATAAAATATAGATTAATTTAATACTTTGTATAAGATTGAAATTATAATATACAAAAAATAATTCCTCAATTTTATTTATTTATTATAATTATAATTGTATAATAACACTGGGGTAATAAAGATTACTCAATTATAATTGTATAATAACAATTGTATTATAATTTTTGACTTTCAGCACTTTTTGCAAACACTTACAAATTATCAAAATCAACAGTTTTCAGCTGCTTTCAGCCACTTTCAGTAGCTTCCAACAACTTTCAGCACTTATCGATAAGCTTCAGCTACTGTAAACACCACCTAAGTAGAAGCTCAACTCTCTTAAAATTGCACATAAGTCCCATAAACTTTTGATATATTAAAATTGCACATAAGTCCAATAAATCAAGACTTGGATCTTCAGGTGATGAGACACATTACAAGGACCTAAAAGACTCGAGTTTAGTCCACGTGGGCGACGTTGCTCGAGCACATATCCATCTGCTCGATACATTTTGGGAGGAACTGAGTTCAAGATTGAACAGCTCTGCGATTTCCTCTCTACAAGATATCCCCAATATAAGATGCCATCTCCAGAGTAATTAATTAACTTCTCCTTTTTTGGAATTAGGCTTAATGAATATGAAAATATTTATTGTTTGTTGCTGCAGTTCGTGGAAGGAGACGGTTGCACTTAAACTTTCGGGGCTGTCGATGAAGAAATTTGAAGCTTTTGGATTCAAGTGCGAGAATGGATTGGAGGAAATGTTTGACGGCGCAATTAAATCGTGCAAAGAATAATAATATCCTTATAATTTCATAATATCTACGGTAATTTCCTAATATATTAATAATAATATATTAAGTATATATCTTATTGTAGGCAAATAATATAAGTTTTGAATGATCTCAAACCACTATTGATTGATGAACCTGTCTGATATAATTTGATAGGTTTCTCTCAGCCCGTATATGTATAGTCAGACTCATAGTTCAGCTAGTGGAACCAACTGAGTTTGGCTTTTAACCAACTGATCTCTTATCAATATCTTCATCAGACCGCTTTGATACATTCAAATATGAAGTTAGTACGAGGTACGTACAAGGCACGATATTCTAAGTAGATGGTCAACGGAGGAAGATGACATAACAGAATCAACATTGATCAATCTCAAGCCGCCATGTCAGCCCTAGTCAAAGAGGTAGAACAATACCTCGTACAGAATTCTTAAAACCAAGCGGAGCAAGACACATGTCCATGCGTTTAATACATCCGAACGTTGTCGACCCGGAGCCAATAAGAGAGCTATAAATTTTCAATGGTCATATCCCCAAGCTCCCCTATAAATAGAAGAAGACCTAACTTCAAGAGGTTACGAAATTTCACAACGCTCAAACATATTCAAGCAAAAGAACCCGCTTCTATTTGGTGATCGCTGTTTTCACCAAATAAATTTTTCAGGAATACTAGAACTCAAATTAGTATAGCAAACAGGTATCTAAGATAGGGAACATAGATTTTAAATAGTAAATTCCTTTCAATCTAAGGGGTTTTCTAAACTAGGCAAGAAAGTAATCAATTAAAATAAGTCGACGGATAAAAATAGGCAAAAAAATAGGTCAAACAAGATGATTCACACACAAGTCCGATCATCAACACTAAAATTCAATTAGTTGTAATTAAACTGACACGTCCCCTATTCCCCTTAATTATTCGGTAGCCGCCATGGTGGGCATTGAAAGGTCTAATTCTCTAAATTCGATGCAACATATTGGTGGGCAATCAATAGATTTAACACCTAATTAGCTTTAAGAACTAACAGAATCCAATTTAGGAGCCTACTCGTATGGTGAGCATATAATAGTCTCCTACCAAATTAATCATATTATTCTTAGAACAATTGTGCTATTTATTTAGCCTAATCCCACGAGAAATAATGGAAATACCAAATTAGCTACAAATTAAACTAACCTAGGGTGATTAAGCCTAGATTAACCAATCTGATTAATTAACCAAGATTAATTCGGAATTTCAGTGATTCATTATTAAGGACCTAGTCTCACGAAACCATTGATGTGTGTGCTACACATCCCGCCGGCCCCTAAAGAATTTAACTATGCATACTGGTCCGACTGGGTAGGTAGACAACTAAACTTGGTAGAAAACAAATCATGCTAAAACTCAAAAATATCATGCACGAAAATTAACTGCCAACTTAATACGAAATTGGACACATGAATAAAGAGAAACGAAATTGAATGATTAAAAATTACCAAATGAGAAAGTCCAATCTCCGAATCGAAAAGCAATAATCGCAAGTCTCTAACAACGAACTATAAAGCGTAGATAATAGTGTTTGTTTCCCCAATCTCTAACTAAGTGTTGATCGGTCTTCTCTCCTTGGCAATTGCGGTGGTATTTTGATGGATGAAAAGTGAATGAACGATGGGTGATAGATGGTAGAAAACCCCTGTCAAATTCGTTCTCTCTTCAGCTTTATATGGATGTGCTTCTTTTCCCACAAGGCTAAGGTTTTCTTATCTTCATAAGGAAACAAATCTTTTTGGATAGAAACAACACCAAATCTTCCCTTATCTTCTTGTTTCCTTTTTCTCCAAGTATTTTCATCCAATTTGCTCCCGAAACACCCCTAAAGCCTCCAAAATACGACTGTCACCTCAAATCCTTGTTACGTTCCAAATTAGCCCGAAATTCTGCAAAACAACTCAGAAAATAGGTCCAACTGCTCAGGTGGGAGCCAAAACAGACAGAATTTGCATAGTAAGAATTAGACTCATCACTATTCATCATACTTATCTTTCTCTTGCTAGAAATTCCATCACTGAGAAGCATTCAGTAAGGGGGAACATATACAATATTGAACTTACTCAGTGTCGCTACCATGGTATGAGTTGACTACTATGTTCAGCTGACAAGTTTGCATACTTCAACTCAATATTAGATGTTCAGTACATGCATCACATTTATTTCCCGACATTAATTTATAAAGGATGTCATTAATATAATTTTTTCATTAAAAGCATGACATTCCATATGCTAACTGTAGCGCATTTAATGCATTTTATCTCACCTTACTTTATTAGCGATAGATACGTAGGTCGAGATTATAGGTGGCACAATAATCATTACTGTTAATAACATGAAATTACAATCGCCTATTTACAAGTGAGATCGCATCTGAACGGTTATATCTTTCATATACCTTACTTGATCATCTCACTTCATATTTTCCGCCATTATCGAACTCTAAGTGCTCTGCATAAAATTATTGCATCCGAATCCTACTACTCTCAGCACTAAATCGTTCGGTAATTCTCTAATTCATATTCTGCACTTACTAACTTACTCTATTTTCAAGTGTTAACATCTGTTTTGTATAATATCATCAATGGAGAGCTCTCCTGATAACACCGTCCTCATCCCAACTGATATGGATGAGAACATGATCAACAACCGAGTCTGGTTCGAACCAGTCATGGCCTTTCAGAAGTGTGAGATTCCTTACATCCAACAGATCTATGAGGCTCTATCCACCTCAGGAGTTGAGTGCTTTCTCTCCAAACGTCCTCACTTATAGCTCCCTTTCCAAGTAGTTGAAGTCTACTACAACCTGCGCCATGATGATGACGAAGAGAGGGATATCTCATGTATTACTTATGAGAAGCAAGTTTCGTCGAATACTTGGATTCCAACTACCACTTAGTTGGACATTCAGGAGCGTTTGATTGAAAGCTTCAGCCTGCCCAATGAAGGAGTATCTCCTATAGGATGCAAGGAGACTGAGATCAACTCGTATCTCCGAGTTTTCTCAAGGAAGAAAGACATCGAGTTCAAGGAAGCCTTTGCCAAGAACAAATTACTTCCAAAGTACCGGGGGCTCGTATACATAGTATCTCACATGCTTACGAGCTTTGCTGGCTCATTTGACCAACTATCCAAGATCAAGCTTCAGCTAATGATGGTGATAGTTGATCGGGTCAAAGTAAACTGGGTTCAGTACATCATGCATGAACTTAATGCTTAGTCGAAGAAGTTCATCATCGATGATGAAGGGAACCTAACCCTCTCCCCTATTGGGAACTTATTGTATGAGAGTAGAGTCTCCATACTGATTGAAGATGCTTGCGTCGGTCCTGCTGAACTCGCGGATCACAAATCCTTCGATCTCAGGTCAATAAAATTCCTAAACAAGACTGCCGCTAAGAAGTCAGCATACATTACTTAGTACATAACGCGCAACGCAGATCTATTGAAGAAATAGCCGAGCACATCCCCCGAAATACGAGATCATTCAAGTCCGGTTGATGTGGCAACAAGCGGCTAGTGGTCCAAATGCATCTTCGCTTCTTGGATTGGGATATCCGCGATGAGACCATTGCCTTAACAACTGTCCCGATACTGATGTTTGAGGAACAGACTCTTAGAGATGAAATTGGCTATGGAGAGCTAGAAGACATAGCATCTATGGACGAGCTTTGATCCGCCATGCTCATGCTCTTAAGTCTGAAGGGCGAATCTGAACAGCTCACTCAGCCACAGACTCAAAATGATGCTGATGATAATGATCACACACCCAATGATGCAGACCAGGGAGGATCTACTAAGGGAAAATCTCCCAGTGATCACGATGATGCACCACTTCCACCTCCTTCATCTGGTGTCATCACCGCTGCTCCGTCTTCTTCTAAGCAGCAGATCACTACTACTGAGGAGAGACTCAGTGCTTCTCGTTATCAAGCCAAGAACGTCACTGATATCTCTGCCAAGAGCATTAACAAGGGCTTGAAATGACAAGGGTACAAGAACATACTTCTCACGAAGATTGTTCACATCAAGTGGTCCCAATATACTAAGACTTATATGAAGAAGCTGAATGCCTTAACCACTGAAGTACAGAGGGTCAGTACTCCAATTGTACCAGATATTGATTTGATCCTCTCCATGGAAGTTCAAGTGCATAAAACTGATCTATCTGCGTAGTTTCAACAACTCCTAGAAGCTCAAGCTAAGTCTTTCTCTGAGAAGCTGACTTCAGCTATCACTAAGCTTAAGCAAGCTAATGAGGAATGTAACAAATTCGTTTTTGACAGCGTTCGTCAGGCCCTGACTCAACAGGCTGCTGCCGGTCGAGAAATTCAGAAAGAGTCAGTCAGCTTAGTGGAAGATAATCTAAAGAAAATCGATTCCCAAAAAGCTACTCTACTGGGCAATATCAGAACTGCTCACGATAGTTAATGGGAGCAATATACTGATGCGGTGTCTGATGTGGATTCCAGAGTCAGCACAGTCCAACTAGCAGTCGAAAATCTTCAAAGCAAAGTTACTGCCCTATCTTCCCTTATCACCAAGCTTGATGATGCCAAAAAGGGGGAAGGAATAAGTAAAGAAATTAAAGCTGGAGAATTAAGGACTAAGAATGAGGCTGATAGACAGATGTCTAAAGGGGAAGGAGAAGAGACAAGGTAAGGAGACAACAATCAGAACCAGCAATTGGTATTTGTTGGAGTTATTACAGGATCATGAGGAGGATCCTCAGCACAGGCCGCCATTGATGAAATAGCTCAGTTCGCTGATGAGCCGATTATAAAAGAAGAGCTCATTCGGGACGCTGCTAAAGGCAAGAAGGAAGCTCCACAATCTTTTCCTCCTCCTAAGAAGTTAAGAACTCCAGAAGTTCAACAAACTTATGACAGAAAATATGTTGAATACCTTACTGCTCTAGAAGATGAAAAAGCTGAACAAAGGAAGATTGGAAAGAAGAAGACTGTCAAGTTATCTGCTGCTGTCCCTAGAAAGACAAGATCTATTATTCCGAGATACACCAGATCCAAGGCAACTAAAGCAAAACAAGTAGAAACTCAGCAGAAACAAACTTAGAAGACCAAGTCTCCTGAAACAAAAGATTCTGAAACTGAGACTGCTTCTAAACAACATGCTCCTACCTCTACTCTGACTGCGAAACAACATGCTGAAGAAAAAGAAATATGGGATGCAGTTGAACGAGGATTGGATATCACTGCTGAAGCCAGACATATCAGTGAAGCTATAGAAATAATTCGTTTAGCTAATCTCAAGGTACTCAGGGAAAGAACTGAGAAAGAAGCAAGAGAGAGGATTCCTGTTAAGGACAGAGAAGTTCCTACAACATCCAAATTTTTCAGGCGCAGAGGACCGAAAGTTCATCTGAAGCACATTTTTCATCCTCGCACTGATAAAGGGATACTGTGGACGCTGAACCAGCGATGGGAGGAGATAAAAATAGACTTCATCGAAAGCTCATACGTATGGAAATCAATAGAATTAATAGCAAATCCTGATACACTCTTCAAAGAAAACCTGATAACTTGCGATTTGGATTTGTATGATGAAGTACAGACCATATTAGATAAGGAAGGTATGCCACTAAAAGCACCCGAATTCAGAACTCTTCCTCCTCCATAAACTAAAGAAGGCAACATATGCTTCAAAGAGATAGAGGACGAGATTAAATTTGTCATCTATAGGAAGGCTTTAGTTCTGAATGATCCTCTAAAACAAATACATATCATGCCTATGGTCTTGAAGTTCCAGAAGCTAAGTCAGGTACTTTCAAATCGAAGCTCCAGCAATTCAAGAAGAGAAGTTGACTTGTTTATTTTACTTCTAGTGATAGAAGATTTCTGTACTTATAACTCTCTACTCATCTATGAAATCTTTCACCATTTTGGTCGAGACAACTACTCATTATCACATGGTTGTATTTACCTTTCAACACATATGATCACCTCAATGATCAAAACACACACTCACCTGTTGCTTATCATTCTCAGTGTTTTTCTCCCTTGGTTCTTAGACTCTGTGTCTATCTGATCTATAGTATTAAGGAAAATTGTGTTGTAATGGTTTTGACATCATCAAATAAGGGGAAATTGATGGGATTAGATTCAGTATGATAAGATTTGAAGATCCGAAAACCCTAGCTGATTGATGAAATAAATATTGTAATAACTTAGTTGAGTTCAGCATATTAGGAACTTAGTAGACCAGCTAGAGTTCAGTAGCTAATAGACTCAGTAGAGTAGATCCTTGTCAGCCGGACGGACTCAACATTGAAAATCAGTATGGTTAGTCAGAACCTACTGAATTTGTGGACCAGAAAAGGTAGGAGGCTGATCTTTTCAGAAGAATGTTAATAGAAGATAACTAAGTTCGAGGAATCAGAGGAAGTCAACTCAGCATCTGCTTTGGACTTTGTACAAGCTTCACCTACCATTTATGCCGAATTGCTCCACATATAGTTCCTCGAACCACATTTTCTAAACGAACCAGATTTTGTTGGCCTATTTTATATCAATTTATGCCGAATTGCTCCACATATAGTTCCTCGAACCACATTTTCTAAACGAACCACACAAACTTCTCTGCCATTTGGATCGGAGAATTTATGGAGGAAATCGGGTTTTAAATTCCCAGAAACCGCATGAGGAGCTACCAGCACTGTACATTGTTCTGACAAAAGCTGCCTCAAGACTGAAAAAGAGAGAATTTCTACAGTAACGTTCAAAATTGTAGATGGTCATTTTCCTTGTCGCTTTTGACACATGTCTAAGTTCCCTCCAATGGATCTATTCACAAGTCAAGACTATTAATAGAGATCGAGCTTCAAACGATGAAGACACGACCGGGAACATAAAGTATTCAAAGCACCACAACCTCTAGCGAACTTAAAGCTCACTCAGCGAAGAACTCACTTCATAGAACATCTGTTATAGTTCTTCTCTCTAGAAACACTTTGTTCCCAATCTCTATTCTAAGCCACTCTTGTTAGATCACAAGCTTCGAAACTGAAGGAGTTCCAATTCATTGAAATGTTCTTATTGTAAGAACTTTTTCCTAGTTCGAGATAACTCAAA
Organism: Lavandula angustifolia; assembly: GCA_028984105.1. Taxonomy (NCBI): domain Eukaryota; kingdom Viridiplantae; phylum Streptophyta; class Magnoliopsida; order Lamiales; family Lamiaceae; genus Lavandula; species Lavandula angustifolia. The sequence continues at coordinate 24,673,634 of CM054812.1, read as the reverse complement.
CCTTGTGTTTGAAACTGTGTAAAGTCGCTAAGATTATAACTAGAGAATCTGTCGAACAAACAGGTCGACTCAGACTTGCTCAGTATAATAAATTCAAAAACTCCTGCTTTGTTCATGACCATGGACGTACGATCTTGAGTATCCGAACCACTTTAAAAGCTGCATGTGCACTTACTGTTTCATTAATTTACTGTTCACGCTGCATTAAATTGATTTGCTAAAAGCCTAAAACTCATAAGTCAGACTTTCAGTAAACAGAATCTACGCTCAAGCTAGATCTGAACCCTATTTCTGTAATAACTTTTTTCAACTCGAGACGATATAAACCGGGCCTACACATTCTGCACTCTTTCATCTACTGAGTTTACTATTGACTGACTGAAGTCAGTAGACAATGTTCGGTCTCTTCCTACACGATCTGAAAGTTTATTTAGCTTGCTGACTCGTTCAGTAGCATACTCAGTCGAAGACTGACTTTCGTGTTTGAGTTATAACTTAGATTCAGGAGTATTCAACACCCCCATACTTGAAAACTCGTTTCTAGACCAACAGACACAATCGTGTACAGCCAACAAGAAGTCGGATAGAGGCAACATTTAAACATCACTCATAATCAAGAAAAATTCGTGTAGCGCCAGCATATAATCGCATAGCGAACACTATTAAACACCACTAACATAGGGTCACATAGTGCCAACGTAATCGCATCGCGACAATGATTAGAAACACCTAATAATCAAGAGACAATCGTGTAGCGCAAACACATAGTCGCACAGCGACAAGAGTTAAAAACAACTAGTAATCGAGATATACGCGATAAAAGCGAGTCGCATACCAGATAATAATCGCATTACGAATACAAACAATCAATAAAATTGCGATTAAGCCATAAGACGACGGCTTAATCGCAATTTTATTGATTGTTTAATGCATCTAAATACGATTACGAATACAAACAAGCAAAAAAGAATATTTGTATCTATCTATAACAATCGCAATTAAAACAATTTAGATAAATAAATACTGAACCTACATAATTCACATGATAGGCAATAACAAACAATATGCATCTAAATACGAACAATCGCAATTAAACAATTAAACAATCGAATTGTTTAATGCATCTAAATACGATTACGAATACAAACAATCGCAATTAAACAATTTAGATAACAAGCAAAAAACATCATATTTAGATGCATTAAACAATATTTGAAGCTTAAATAAATACTGAACCTACATAATTCACATGATAGGCAATAACAAACAATATGCACAAGTAACTATCTATAACTTGGCCATAATCAAATGGGAAATAACTTACTGGATCCATCCGTCATCTTTACAGGAATCGGATTATTTTGTATTTTCCCACAAAGAATTACGACTAAAATGACAAGAAAAAAAAATCGTTCAATTTTACTTTTAACCGCCCCATGACTGTTTCAGCTACTTAATTTAATTTCATATTAAGTACTCTCCCCATCCCAAATGAAACGTCTTTTATTCTATTTCGGGTTGTTTTCGCACAAATGTCTTGTTTCCTAAAATGGAAATAAATTATCTCACAAAAAATTACTTTTTTGTGGGTTTCATTCACACCACTATCTCTCATAACACAAAAAAGTCAAACACATAAATTATCGTGTCTAAATGAAACAACGTTTCCTCCGAAACAGAGGGAATATTTCTTACAAGTGTAAGATAAAGTTAACTTTTGTTTGAAAAGTATTTGATTTTATTATTTAATAATAATGGATGGTATATAACCTCTAGTTTATATTAAGCGGATAAAAAACATACAGGATTATATATTACCACAAATAAAATTATTCTATCTGTCTAATTTGTCCTTCAAACTTCCAATTTTTAATATGGGATAGCTTTCAATTTTTAATATGGGTAAGCTTTCATTGTGCTACGATTAAGGTAAGGAAGTGTCCTTGATATTTACACTAGAGAGCAAAAACCGTATTTAAACAAGTTCCAATTAATTGACCTCTACTTACAACCATATGGGATGGGATGATGCACATAAGACGAGCAAGGTTGTATCCACCAAAATTATATGATCTAATATGCGATTACTACTACTAGGATGCTTATTTCAATCTAGACGAACAAGCTTGAGTCGTCGATTAATTCTAAGTGCAATTAATTAAACTAATAGAGACAAATATAATTAGATGAAGAAGTAAGGTTGAAGTATTCTAGGGTGATAGTTACGTTAATATAGACAAGTATAATTAGATGAAGAAGTAAGGTTGAAGTATTCTAGGGTGATAGTTACGTTTAACATAGAACGAATGATTAAACTTAACGCTCCTGAATATCAATTTTTATTTTTTATTTTTTTGTCGTAGCCACCACGTACTCTAAACTTGAGAATAAATTATTGGTATATCACAAATTATACTAAAATAATAAAGTTGAGATTTATTTACTGAAAAAGTGAATCGGTTCGAATAATCACACACTAGTCACCAACTCAATTCAGATACAAGAACGAATTAATTCCTATGCACCAACCAATCATAGAGTACTACTGTATACGGTAATTTCAAAGGGGTCAATGGGGTTGATCGATGGGGGGGGAGGGGTTGAATACACATGAAAACATTTTTCTCAAACTCAAAACGCGATCAGTCCATTTCATGGAAGATGTCTACTGAATGGATTCAGCAGATCAAGCATGCTGATCTTGATCGCGCGGACAAAGTCACTGACAGTATATCAAGCATGCTTGGTCAGTATATCAGCCCTCTGTATGTCATTGTGGATCTTCTCCAATCTGATGTCCTTCTTCTTGACATGATCGCGAATGAAGTGGTGTAGAATGTTCATGTGCTTGCATCGTGTATTTAGAACATGATTCTGCGAGATAGCAATAGCACTGGTACTGTCACAGTAGATCGGCACTCCATTCTGAAATACATCGTAGTCGCGCAATTGCTGTCGAAGCCAAAGGGCGCAACAACTTCCGGCAACCATGTTTTCAGCTTCAGTATTGGATATGGCCTACTGAATGTTGTTTCTTGGAGAACCATGAAATCAACTTGCTACCGAGGAACTGAAACGTTCCTGAAGTTGATTTTTGGTCAAGCCTGCAACCTGCATAATCAGTGTCAGTATAACCAGTTAATTCAAAATTATCATCTGCTGGTTACCATAACCCTCTATCAGGTGTGTCTTTGAGATAACGAAGAATCTTCTTTGCTGATTCCATATGGCTCAGCTTAGGATTCGCTTGAAATCGAGCACAGACACCTACAACATAAGTTATGTCAGGCCGACTAGCAGTTAGATATAATAATGAACCAATTAAAGCACGATAATCAGTAGAAGCTACTAATACTCCCTGTTTGTCTAGATAAATCTGGAAGTTTGTGTTCATAGGGATTCTGACTGGTTTGCTGAACTCGCATCCGAATTTCTTGATAAGTTCCTTAGTATATTTGGCTTGATTGATGAAGATCCCTTTCTCAGTTTGTTTAAATTGAAGTCTAAGAAAGAAATTCATCCCGCCCATCATTGACATCTCAAACTTATCTTTCATCATCTTCTCAAAGTTTTGACATATGGTCATATTCTGAGAACCGAAGATGATGTCATCCACATAGACTTGCACTAAGAGTTCATTTTCGTTCAGTCGAATGCTGAATAGTGTTCAGTCTACGGTGCCTTTGCAAAAACCTTTCTGAAGGAGGAAATCTGACAAGGTATCATACCAAGCCACGGGTGCTTGTTTTAACCCATACAGTGCTTTCCTAAGTCTGTATACTTGATGTCCCTGCTGAAAGCCGAGACGCTACTCTACGTATACTTCTTCCTTCAGTACGCCGTCCAGAAACGCACTTCACATCCATATGATAAACCTTGAATCTCTGATGTGAGGCTTAGGCGAGAAAAAGACGAATAGCTTCCAGCCTTGCAATTGGGGCAAATATTTCATCAAAGTCTATTCTCTCAGCTTGACAGTAGCCTTTAGCGACTAATCGAGCCTTGTTTCTGACTATGATGTTGTTTTCGTCCCGCTTGTTCTTGAAGACCTATTTAGTTCCTATGACATGTTGGTGTCGGGGTTTGTCAACAAGCTCCCAAACCTCATTGTGAACGAACGGGTTCTGCTCCTCTTGCATGGCTATGATCCATTCAACGTCGTTCAGTGCCTCCTCAATATTCTGAGGTTCTTTAGTAGACAAGAAACAGGAGTACAGTGCACTCTCTCCTTGTCTCAGATTAGCTCTGGCCTGAACGCCTGCTGAAGTGTCACCAATAATCAGCTCATCAGAGTGAGTATCTAACCAAGAACGTTGTTTCCTTGTCTCTTCTTGTGAAACAGATTCAGTGCAAACAATATGAGGATTAGGCATTTCAGTAGTACTGTTTATGAAACTGAAGAAGTTCAGTGACAGGTTGAGGTTCTGATGAATCGTCCACTGCAGGGGTTTTAGGTTCAAGAACATCATTTGTTCCCCCTGAGTTGGTGCATTCAGTTGTGGTCTCAGTACCAATTTCGGTATCTTCATTGACCATTACCTGGGACTGATTCTGTACTGTAGAATCAATCTTCTCAGTTATATTCAGTTTGGGTTGATTCTGAATATCTTCTTCTGCTGAATCATCATCCCAACATTGGTGAATCTTTTCTAAATCTTCGTTTAAGTTCATATTCTGTAGCTTCTGGCTCATATCTTCAGAATCTGAGTTACTTCTGTTCCTGTTCTCAGTAGAAAACTCGTTAAAAACAACATGAGGACTTTCTAATGAGTCGTTTCTGTACATAGTTATTTCTGGCCGAAAAGTGTCTTAATTGGCCAATCAGTGCACTAGCAGGGGTAAAAATGCAGGTTTTTAGGTACTGACGTGGCAGGATGACTAGGGTGCAATTTGGCAATTTTTGATAATGAAAAGGCACGAGAATGCTGAGGTGGACACGAAATTTGATGGAGGGAAATATTGTGATCTCGTGATGGATAAGGAAAGATATGTTTTCCTTATCTATCCAAATCCTTTGCTTCCTTGGGGGGATTTTAACCTAATTGAGGAATGAAGATAGGGAGTATATAAGGAGGAGAAGTAGACGAGAAGAAGAGTTCTAGAACCCGTTCCATTCACGCCGTCACTTCAATTTTCACGCAAGAAACCCTAAATCCCGAAGTTCATTTTCCCGATCGCCGTCTACGCCGAGTTCGCAACACCGATCCATTCTGTTCAAGAATTCAAGTTGTTCGAAGTAGTTAGAGAAGAAGAAACACTTTTCAATTCCGTTGGTTTGTTCGCTTTAAGATTTCGAAGTTGAATTCCAGTTTTAATCTTCGTTTATTGTTTATCGTTAAGTAGGAGACATCGAATTTGTGTTTGATACTCTAGTTCTATTTTAATTCAAGGTTTAGTTCAGTTTCGTAGGTTTAAGCGTTTTGATATTTTGTGTTTAATTATTTTAAATTTTGTTCATGCTAGGTCTAGGGTTATTCATGTTTATGTTTCTGTTCTGCGAACTATCCCGATTGCACAACCGATGCGTCTGCATGAGTAGCTAAGTTTTTTAGGGTTCGGTAGAATATAAATACACACGTGAACAATACATGAGGTTTAGCTGCGAATAATTAATCAAGAGGGTTTCGGGTTAGTTCTGAATTAATTAATCTGACTAGTAATTTAGGCTTGATCACCATAGGTTGCGCAGTCTGTAGCTAACTTAGTACTTTCATTGTTTCTCGTGGAACAAGGCTAGGTAAGTAGCAATGTTATTCGTAAGAGTAATTGGATTAAACCGATAAGAGACTATTAGATGCCCAACATACGAGTAGGCTCCTATACTAGGCTCCCTTAGTTCGATAAAGCTGTCTAGCTATTAAATCTATTGATTGCCCAACAACGTAGGTTGTAGCTAGATTAGGGAAGTAGCCATTTCTATGCCCAACATGGCGGTTATCGACTAAGTAAGTGGGAGTGAGGGTTGTGTCAGTTTAATTACGACAATCTATAACTTGTAGATTCTTAAGATTGATTCATATTAAGTGTCGATGATTGGAATTACGTATGTGTGAATATTCTGCTGGACCTGTCTCTCAGTTACCCAGTTAATACAGTTTTCAATTCAGTTCAGTTTTTAATATTTCTTAGCTTAGTAAAATCCCTAAATTGCGTGGTTTCTAACCCAAACCATAGATAAGTAGAAAAATAATGTGTCTAGTCATCCGTTCCCTGTGTTCGATACTCTGTAGGCTATACTGATTTAATTCTCAAGTTTTGCAGGATTATTTGGTGCAATACAGCGATCACCAAATTGGCGCCGTTGTCGGGGAACGGTGTTAACTAGTTTTCTTTGTTTTCTACTAATATTTTTGTGTTTTTAAGTGTTGCATGAGCAGGTCTTCCAACCCTAATATTATATTTGATCCTGAGATCGAGAAAACAACAAAGAGAAATAGGAAAAAGGCGAAGCTGCAACAGCAATAGAATTTGTCCAAGGCAACAGACGTCTCAACTGCCCAATCAGGAGACAGAACAGACGTCGTTGATCAGAACAGCGAGTCAGAGCCAGAGACTATTTTGTTCGATAAGACAAGGCATAACACGCCTATAAACAGCTCAGAATCTGAAGAGGAAGAGATGGAAGAAGGAGACAATCAACCGCTACCTTTGAGAATGAATGCCTGATCGATTGACATGGGAGCGGACTTACCTGGTCCAATCAAAATCACAACTACTGAACAAATAGATGTCAATCTTAATATGGTCGCAACCATACCTAAATTTTACGGGAGGACGAACGAGAATCCAAATTCTTTTTCGGCATTGTTCAACCAAGTCTGGAACCTGCACCGGCAGGGCAACCTAGATGCATTCAAGCTCAAGGCTTTTAGATGAGTCGATTTCATACCTAATTATTTCTGTCCGAAAAGTCTCTTAACTGTGCAGGCGAGACGCTTTTGCTGGCAGTTATGCAGGAAAATAGGCTGATTTGGCACGACACGTGGAAATGAAGTGACAACGAGTTTCCAGCTGTAATGGCGAGATTTTGAGCGGATTTGGCCAAGAAAAGAAAGAAGGAAAGAGGAAGAGAAGAAAGGAAAGAAGGAAGGAAGGAAGGAAAGGAGATAAATAAGGAAGGATGAGATACTACCTTATCTCAAAGATGCTTTCCTTATCCAAAAAGGAACCCTAGATGTGATCTAGGAGCATTATAAAAGGATGAGGGAGGCACGAAGTTCAGACACCTTCTCGAGCTCTCGACCTCCCCATAACCACACACATCAATCCTTTTCTGATCCATCCATTCCAAAGCCACCGCCGCCGACCGAAGCCAATTCCACCGTCGCCGATTCCACCAAAGCCGAGGAGAAGATCAAATACCGTTCTATCCATTTTATGCATGCTTTTAGTTCAAGTAGAAGAAAACAAACACTTTCGTAATTCAGTTTTTAAAGTTCGAATTTTAGTTTAGATCATTGCTTCAATTTCCGTTCGTTCTGAGAGATCGAAGACTATCGGTACTCTTGATCCTATTTCAATTCTTGTTTTAATTCAGTTTGTGTTTAGCTTTAATTCAGTTCGTGTTTCGTTCTTAGTTTTTAGTTTGTATCTTTATTTTACTTTCAGTTTTCGTGCATGCTAGGGTTAGGATTACGAATGATGTATGTTCTGTTTTGCAAAGTGTCTTACCTGTGCAGTCAGGACAGTTTCATGAGTAGCTAAACTTTTAGTGGTCCGGCAGAATGTAAAACGCACACGTGAACAGTACATGAGGCTTAGGTTCTAATAATTAATTGAAGGGTTTCGGGTTAATTCTGGTTTATTTAATCTGGCTAGTAATTTAGGCTTGATCACCCTAAGTTGCGTAGTTTGTAGCTAAGTTAGTACTTCCATCGTTTCTCGTGGAACAAGGCTAGGTAAGTAGCAAAGTTATTCATTAGAATAATTGGATTAAACCGGTAGGAGACTATTAGATGCCCAACATACGAGTAGGCTCCTATACTAGGCTCCCTTAGTTCGATAAAGCTATTTAGCTATTAAATCTATTGATTGCCCAACAACGTAGGTTGTAGCTAAATTAGGGAAGTAGCCGTTTCGATGCCCAACATGGCGGTAAGTGGGAGTGAGGATTACGCAGTTTAAGTTACGGTAATCTATAACTAGTTGATTCTTAAGATTAATTCATTTTATGTGCCGAGGATTGGAATTACGTGTGTGTGAATATTCTGCTGGACCCATCTCTTAACTGCCTAGTTAAAATAGTTTATTTCATTTCCAGTTTTTACATTTCTTTCAGTTTTTATAAGTTCTTAGTTTAGATAAAAACCCAAAACTTGTTGGTTGCTAATCAAACCCAAGATAAGTAGAAAAAATAATATGTCTAGTCCTCCGTTTCCTGTGTTCGATACCCTGTGAACTATACTGATATAATTCTCGAGTTTTGCAGGATTATTTGGTGCAATGCAACGATCACCAAATTGGCGCCGTTGCCGGGGAACGGTGTTATCTAGTTTTATTATTTTCTACTAATCTTTTTGTTAGTATAAGTGTTACATGAGCAGGTCTTCCAACCCTAACCTCATATTTGATCCAAAGGTCGAGAAAACAGCAAAGAGGAATAGGAAGAGGACAAAGCTGCAAAAGCAACAGATTCTGTCCGAGGTAGAAAACGTCTTGACTGTCCAGATAGGAGACAGAACAGGCGCCGGTGATCACATCAGTGACTCAGAACAAGAAACTGTCTTGTTCGACAAAACAAGGCATAATACTCCAGTAATTAGCTCAGAATCAGAGAATGAAGAGATGGAGGACGAAGTGCACAATCCACAACCCTTGAGGATGAATACCGGATCGCTTGACATGGGAGCGGACCTTCCCGGTCCAATCCAAAATCACAACTACTGAACAAATTGATGTCAAGCTGAACATGGTCGCTGCCATGCCGAAGTTCTATGGGAGGACGAACGAGAACCCAAATTCCTTTTTGGCCTTGTTCAACCAAGTCTGCAATCTGCACAGGCAAGGCAATCTGAATGCTTTCAAGCTCAAGGCCTTTCCATTCACACTGCAAGATGGAGCACAAGCGTGGTTCTCAAGTCTAAAGCCAAACACGATCACGACGTGGGCCTAGATGCGTACGGTCTTCTTGAAGAAATATTTCCCGCAATCTAAGACAAACACACTTAAGAAATAGATTTTTGAGATCGCTCAAGAAGTCGACGAAACTTTCGGCGCATATTGGGAGAGATTCGGATGATTTGTCGATAGTTGTCCGAACCATGGCTATTCGGATGTAGAGCTCTTACAGATTTTCTATCAAGGGATGACAGACGAAGCAAAAGCCATGGTAGATATCGGTCTAAGAGGGAATTTCCATACAAGCCTCTACAAAGATGCAAGAAATATACTCGAAGGGCTTGCAGAGTCTACGTCTTAATATAAAGGGCCGAGACCAACAAGGAGAGTTGTAAATTGGTCTCATTCCGACTACATGGATGAGATCGATAATAAAGTAGAGGCAAAGTTCAGCCTATTGCAAGATAAACTCGACTTGATACTCAAGCAGAACACTCCTGCCCCAAGCCGATCAAATGTCAATCATGCATGTGGAGCATGCGGAGAGAAAGGCATACGTCGCTGCAATGTCCGGGAGAAGAAGTAAACGCCGCTGGAAATTGGAGCGGGCAACAAGGGGTTCATCCGAACCTCCGTTGGAAGCAACCGGAGGAGCGTTTTTAGCCGAGAAATCCGCCTCAAACTCAATTTCAGCAACCATACCAGCAGCAACAAGGCTATCAGCAGTCGTATCAATCTCCTAATCAGAATAATTATCAGCAGACGTATAGACCCCCGCATCAAAGGCAGTTTCAGCAGCAGAGTTTCCCACCTGCCCAACCGGAACACCAGAATCCTTTGGAAAAGCTTTTGGCCGAAATGGTTTCTTCGCAAAAGGACACCACTGCATTTCAACAACAAATGCAATGGGAGATCAATCAGACAAAGAAGGATCAGCAAGCTACGATGGATCAGTTGGCCAAGCAGATGAGTAAGTTGAATTCTACCATGCAGGAAATTAAAAATTCTCAAGAGCAGCTTCCAGCTCAACCCCAACAAAATCCAAATGCCCATAACTGTAACCATATCACATTGTGTGGGGGGAAAGAACTACCTGGCCCGACTGTACAGGCAAGACACCCAGAGAAGTAAGCAGAGAAGTGAGTAGAGAAGAAGAAGGTTGCAGAACAACCTCTACCATCAGAAGGCTCGAAGGAGCAGTATGCTGAAGATCCAGAACAAGAAAGAGATGAGGAGGACGTCCTGACTGGCCAGTCGGAACATGAAAATCTAATTCCTCCACCATTTCCCGAAGCTTTGGAAAGGAAGAGAACGCCAAACAAGGAAAGCATGGATTACATGAAGTTGTTCGAGAAATTGGAGATAAATATCCCTTTCCTTGAAGCCGTAAAGATCCCCAAGTTCGGGAAATTTGTGAAGGATTTCATTGCTGGAAAAGTTCCCAAGTCCGGGAAGGTTTTGTTCGATCACACAGTATCGGCAATTATACAGAAGATGCTTCCTGCTAAATGTGCCCACCCAGGTATGTTCACACTTCCCTGTCTGATGGGTGATGTCATGATTAAACAAGCCATGTGTGATCTAGGCGCATCTATAAATGTTATGCCTTTATCTGTATATAATCAATCGGTAGGAACTGAGTTAATATCCACTAAGGTGATTATTCAATTAGCGGATAGGTCATGCATTGCTCCGATTGGTTTACTTGAAAACATTTTGGTCAGAATCAACAACTTTGTCTATCCGGCTGATTTCTATGTAATTGACACAAATGATAGGCAAGTTGAAGGAACTGCGGGAGTGTTATTAGGTAGACCGTTTTTAAAGATTGTAAAGGCAATAATTAATGTGGATGAGGGTTCGATAAATGTAGCGTACCATAATGAAACTTATGTTCATAGGATATCTGAAGCACTTAAGAAACCCTATGATCATGAAAATGAGAATGCTTTTTCTACTGACTCCATTGATGCAATTGTCCAAGAATATCTTGAGATGTATGTGGTGCCGGACAAAATGGAAGTTACCTTGACTCAAGGACTGACCGAATCAGACCTCGAAGGTATGAGGGACAAAGAGATCAGAGAGAGCATCTCGGCTTTGTACGCAACTCCAGAATTAAAAACTGTCAGCAGCATGTCTCAACTGCCCAGGCAGGACGCTTCTGAAAAGCTGCTGCCGTCGATCATCAAGGCACCAAAGTTGGAACTTAAACCACTTCCAACAAACCTGAAGTATGCCTATCTCGGAGATAATGAGACGCTGCCCGTCATCATTAATAAAGAACTTGATGAAAATCAAGAGATGGCGTTGTTGGAGATTCTGAAGAAGCACAAGAAAGTCATAGGATAGACTTTAGCCGACATCACCGGCATAAGTCCAGACATTTGCCAGCACTCTATCCTCATGGAGCCGGATAGCAAACCTTTCCGAGACCATCAAAGAAAACTCAATCCGAACATGAGGGAGGTCATGCTGAAAGAAGTATTAAAGCTCTTATCCATGGGAATTATCTATCCCATATCGGATAGCAAATGGGTAAGTCCCGTACACGTTGTGCCCAAGAAGTCCAGATTCCAAGTTGTTGAGAATGAGAAGAACGAATTGGTTCCGGTACGCTTAGTGACGAGGATGGCGCATGTGTATCGATTATAGGAAGCTCAATGCGGCGACTCGAAAGGACCATTTCCTGCTTCCATGTATCGATCAGATGCTCGAGAGACTTGCGGGGCAAGTCTATTTTAGTTTCTTGGACGGCTATAGCGGCTATTTCCAAATCCAAGTGCGAGAGGAAGATAAAGATAAGACGACGTTCACATGCCCTTATGGAACGTTTGCTTACCGAAGAATGCCATTTGGATTATGCAATGCGTCGGGCACCTTTCAAAGGTGTATGATGAGTATATTCTCGGACCTCATCGAGATGTGCATAGAGGTCTTCATGGACGACTTCACCGTCTATGGTGATTCTTACATTTCGTGCTTGAAGAACCTCGACAAAGTCCTAGCTCGATGTGTTGAGAAGAATTTGGTATTGAACTACGAGAAATGCCATTTCATGGTGACCGAAGGGATAGTGCTCGGTCACGTTGTTTCTAAACGAGGAATAGAAGTCGAGAAGGCAAAAGTGGAGGCCATCGTGAAGTTGCCATATCCGACTACTCCAAAGGAAGTTCGTGGTTTCTTAGGACACGCCGGCTTCTATCGGCGTTTCATAAAGGATTTTGCAAAGATTACTCAACCACTAACAAGGCTACTTCACAAAGATGTCGAGTTTGATTTCGATACTAAGTGTAAGGAGGCCTTCATCGTCCTTAAAGACAAGCTTACAACAGCTCCTGTGATGCAGCCCCCGGATTGGAACAAGCCATTCGAGATTATGTGCGATGCTTCTGACTGTGCAGTCGGGGCAGTGCTAGGACAAAAATCTGGAAAGGAAAGCCATGTGATTTACTATGCGTCCAAGACATTAAATCCAGCACAATGCAACTATTCCACCACAGAGAAGGAGTTGTTAGCTATCGTCTTTGCCTTCGACAAGTTTCGCTCTCATTTACTTGGCTCAAAGATTATTGTGTATACCGATCATGCCGCCGTCAAGCATCTCCTTACCAAGAAGGAATCAAAGCCGAGACTTATCCGATGGATTCTTCTCTTACAAGAATTTGATTGGGAGGTTAAGGACAAGAAAGGAGCTGAAAACCATGTGGCGGATCACTTGAGCCGATTGATTCAAAAAAATGATGGAGAGTCAATTAAGGAGACTTTTCCTGAAGAGCATTTATATGCTGTTCCTGAGACGGTTTCCAGTCTTGCCAAGCTTCTGCCCGCACAATGTTTTACTATTAGAGTCCAGGAAGTGTCTCAGCTGCCCAGTCAAGACAACTCTGAAGCAGAATTGTTGAAAACCGTAGGTAACACTTCTAAATTACCTTGGTTTGCTAATATTGTGAATTTCTTGACTTCTGAGCAGCTTCCACCCGAGTTCACTCATGCCCAAAAAGCAAAATTAAAGAGCGAGTGTAAGCAGTACTTCTGGGACTCGCCAATCCTTTGGAAAATGGGAGTTGATCAAGTGATCCGAAGATGCATTCCGGAAGAAGAGCAAGGCGACATCCTATTCCATTGTCATTCGTCCGCTTATGGAGGACACTTCGGACCAAAACGAACCGCAAGAAAAGTGTTGGATGCGGGTTTCTTTTTGCCGAGCCGACACCTTGACGCCTAGAATTACTGTAAGTCATGTGCACGTTGCCAAATGACTGGGAATATATCTATGAAGGATGAAATGCCCCAAAGGCCTTTGAGATTTTGTGAGATATTTGATGTATGGGGTATGGACTTCATGGGTCCGTTTCCTAGTTCAAAGGGTAACGTGTACATTTTACTTGCCGTTGATTATGTTTCTAAATGGGTTGAGGCAAAGGCTACAAAAACTAATGACTCTAAAGTGGTTGTAGGACTTCTTCGAACTAACATCTTTTGCATATTCGAAGTACCTAAGGCCATCATAAGTGATCGAGGAACACATTTCTGCAACCGAACCATAGAGTCTTTAATGAAGAATTATGGAGTAGCCCATCGAGTTTCTACCGCTTATCATCCACAAACGAAAGGGCAAGCTGAAGTGTCAAATCGGGAAGTAAAGTCTATCTTGGAGAAAACGGTCAATCCGTCAAGGAAAGATTGGAGTATGAGGCTGGATGACGCCTTATGGGCTTATCGAACAGCCTATAAAACTCCACTCGGTATGTCTCCATATAGATTAATTTTCGGTAAATTATGTCACTTGCCTGTGCAGTTGGAACACAAGGCCTGGTGGGCAGTACAGAAAGTCAATTTGGATCTAACCAAAAGTGCTAAGGAGAGGAAATATCAGCTTCAAGAGCTTGAAGAAATCCGATTGGAATCCTATGAAGCGGCTATGAGGTACAAAGATCGCACAAAGGCTTGGCATGATAAAGCGATCCGTATGAAGACCTTTGAAGTAGGCCAACTTGTATTGCTTTACCAATCGTGCCTACGCATTATGCCCGGAAAGCTCCGCTCAAGATAGATCGGTCCATTTCGGGTGTGTTCTGTCTGGCCAGGCGGGGCAGTGGTGATACAGAAATTGGACTCAGACGAAACTTTCACTGTCAACGGTCATCGCCTAAAGATTTATCATACTGCCACAATGATTGAAGATGTGGACGAGCAGAGTTTGTCCATTCCCTCTTATATTTGACTCTTTGAAGAGGAGGTCTAGCCGAAGACTCTAAAGAGGCGCTTCCGGGAGGCAACCCGTATCTTTTCCATTTTTTTTCTTTTATTTCGTATTTTTAGTTTGATTTTATGCTTGGTGTTGTTTCTTTTATTTTTCAGATTTTGGCTGAGTATGGAATTGGGGTCTAAAGTGTAAGAGAAGGAGTTGGAGAAGCAAAGATGATGAGAAGAAGAATTCGGGGTCTTAAATGCCATTTCAAAAACATCAAGGGACCCAATTGTAGTAAGGGAACGAATTTGAGGGACTCAATTGCATAGAGGACGAAATTATGGAGTCCATTGAAGTTTAGGAAAAGATGGGGGCCGAATTGAAAAGTAGGAGGGACCAGATCTCTTAACTGCACAACTGAGAGGGCCTAATTGCAAACCTTTTTTCTATAAAAGGAGAGAGGGGGATCAAACCCTACCACTTGTTACTATTCAAACTTTCCCTCTCTATAACCGCCGCCCACTACCTCCTTCTCTACAAAATCTTCCTCTTCTTCAAGAAATTTCCTCCCTGCCCAGTTGAGACGTCATCGCCATGGCTCCTAAGAAGAAATCTGGACTTTCCGCTGTCGCTCCTTGGTTCGCCACCGTCCAGGCGGATCCGAAGACGCAACGCCGCCGAGCCGTCGCTGCTGCTCACCGGGAAGCCGTACCACTTCAACAAGTTCCGCTCCTTGAGTATGAACCGCAACCACCAGAAGAGTTCGCGTATGTGGAACCGACTCCGCAAAACATGGAAGTTGAAGTCGGATCCCACTATGCCACGGAGTCCACTTCTCCGCCGAAACCGCCGAGACGACGGTTACGACGGCACACGTGAACTGCTGTTTTCGAACCACCACGTGAGCCAACTCCCGAACCGCCAAGAGAGCCGACGCCCGAGCCCATGCCTTCGCCGTCTCCACCGCATCGTTCGAGGGTGAGAAAGCCAAGAAAAGCCCGTGCGGATGGTCCTTCTTCATCTAATCCGCCGCCCCGATCTCCACAAACTCTTTATGAGTGGTTGTCGTGTCTCGAGTGCCTTTACTTCTGTAGGTCAGGATACGGTGCAGACTCTAAGGACTGATCTGGATTCCCTTGGAGGTAGAGCAGCTCGCCTCCGCCGCACAGTTATGAGCAGACTGCCTCGCCTGCCCAGGCGAGGCGACCGGTGACTTTTCTTCCCCAATTTTTTTTTGTTTTTTGTGTTTGTGTTTTTGTTTTATGTTTTTGAGTTTGTTCTTGTATGTTTTTCATGTTCTTACACTTGATAGGGATCAAGTGTAAGGAGGGGGGTGTTTCTTTTTGTCTTTTATCATTAGTTTTAGTTTGTTCTCACACTTGGTAGGGACCAAGTGTAAGGAGGGTGTTTTTGTGTTTATTTTGTCATGCCTTCTCTCTTTGTTTTGTCTTTTCTCTCTTGCTTGAGGGCAAGCAAGGTTTAAGTGTAAGGAGGGGGGTATTTTGTGTCGAAGCATGCCAAAATTTTTTATTTTTGAAGTGTTGTTTTCTACGATCAAGCTTGTCTTATTTGTGCATTTATTTTCAATATGCTTGCTTGTGGACCTTGTGAAGATTAGATCTAGGCACGTATATGCATGTAATTTGGGATGACGAAAAATTAACTTTGTTAGATCGAAATTTAATAACCACTCACTTAAATTAGATTTGAGCCTTAAAGTAGGACACTTCCTACTATTCTTTTGAGAGTGTTTATCCGCAAAATCGCAATATGTTTGAGTCACTTGTGATAAATGATAGGAGGCACTAGAGATTTTTAGCCACACGGCCGCGACAAAATATTTCCGACCCTACATTATCCCTTAGTGAACCAATTTGAACCTTGACCGTTTCCTTGATTTAAGTTAGTAAAATTTTAGCCAAGGCATTTTTAAACTTTCTCTTGACCCATGTTATTGCATGTTTTACGAACTCTCTTGTGCATGATAGTTAAAAATTTGAAAAGTCTTACATATGTCTCCTACCTGCCCAGTCTAGACATGCTGCAGAAAACAGATTGGATAAAAAGTCTAAATGTAAAAACTGCTCTAAATAAGCAGAATTCAAAGTATCTTGTCTGTACAGTTGAGATAGTGTGTGCCCAGTTTGCTAAAAAGAAAGTTTATGCCACAAAAAAAAATCTCTGAATATGAAACGTGGCAGAAAAAGAATAAAGTATGGGTGCATAGTATTGATGTTATAGCATTGAAGTAAATTTTCTGAAGTAGTGGGAGTTTGACTGACTTGACTGCACAGGTGAGAGAGTTTTACATGTATAACATTGAATCTGAATGGAGCTTAGTACCCCTAGGACCCTTACCAACATTAATTTGTCTAAGTCCTAAGCCCCATTACAACCGAATGAGAAAGACCTCCTTGATATTGCTATTGTGATGATCTCTTATCGTGATTGCGTGGATTGTTTTCCTTTGAGTGGCTTGAACCGGACCTAGATTAGTTGAGTGTTGAGTGAAACTTGAGGAGATCCACATTGTTTAGATTTTGACCAAGTTGATATATGTGTGCTTAGTTTCAAAATTTGCATTATCTACTTGTTAGATGAGATTATGATTGCATAGTTTGACATTGCTTGGCTAGTGAATTGGTGCGGAAATTTTCGAATTGATTGGTATGGCTTCTTGTTTTCATTTTGTGAGTCCGTTGTTATTTTCTTTCTTTCGTCCGTGTCGAGTCTTGTTTTTGTTCTTGTTCTTGTTCGAGTCTTGAGTCTTTTATTTTGTGTCTTGAGTCTTGGGGAAGACCAAAAAAAATAATTAGGTACTTATCTTTTGTTCTTCTTATACTCGAGCGCGAGTATAGTTCAAGTGTAAGGAGATTTGATGAGTCGATTTCGTACCTAATTATTTCCGTTCGAAAAGTCTCTTAACTGTGCAGGCGAGACGCTTTTGCTGGCAGTTATGCAGGAAAATAGGCTGATTTGGCACGACACGTGGAAATGAAGTGGCAACGAGTTTCCAGCTGTAATGGCGAGATTTTGAGCGAATTTGGCCAAGAAAAGAAAGAAGGAAAGAAGAAGAGAAGAAAGGAAAGAATGAAGGAAGGAAGGAAAGGAGATAAATAAGGAAGGATGAGATACTACCTTATCTCAAAGATGCTTTCCTTATCCAAAAAGGAACCCTAGATGTGATCTAGGAGCATTATAAAAGGATGAGGGAGGCACGAAATTCAGACACCTTCTCGAGCTCTCGACCTCCCCATAACCACACACATCAATCCTTTTCTGATCCATCCATTCCAAAGCCACCGCCGCCGACCGAAGCCAATTCCACCGTCGCCGATTCCACCAAAGCCGAGGAGAAGATCAAATACCGTTCCATCCATTTTATGCAAGATTTTAGTTCAAGTAGAAGAAAACAAACACTTTCGTAATTCAGTTTTTAAAGTTCGAATTTTAGTTCAGATCGTTGCTTCAATTTTCGTTCGTTCTGAGAGATTGAAGACTATCGGTACTCTTGATCCTATTTCATTTCTTGTTTTAATTCAGTTTGTGTTTAGCTTTAATTCAGTTTGTTTTTCGTTCTTAGTTTTTAGTTCGTATCTTTATTTTACTTTCAGTTTTCGTGCATGCTAGGGTTAGGGTTACGAATGATGTATGTTCTATTTTGCAAAGTGTCTTACCTGTGCAGTCAGGACAGTTTCATGAGTAGCTAAACTTTTAGTGGTCCGGCAGAATGTAAAACACACACGTGAACAGTACATGAGGCTTAGGTTCTAATAATTAATTGAAGGGTTTCGGGTTAATTCTGGTTTATTTAATCTGGCTAGTAATTTAGGCTTGATCACCCTAAGTTGCGTAGTTTGTAGCTAAGTTAGTACTTCCATCGTTTCTCGTGGAACAAGGCTAGGTAAGTAGCAAAGTTATTCATTAGAATAATTGGATTAAACCGGTAGGAGACTATTAGATGCCCAACATACGAGTAGGCTCCTATACTAAGCTCCCTTAGTTCGATAAAGTTGTTTAGCTATTAAATCTATTGATTACCCAACAACGTAGGTTGTAGCTAAATTAGGGAAGTAGCCGTTTCTATGCCCAACATGGCAGTTACCAACTAAGTAAGTGGGAGGGAGGATTACGCAGTTTAAGTTACGGTAATCTATAACTAGTTGATTCTTAAGATTAATTCATTTTATGTGCCGAGGATTGGAATTACGTGTGTGTGAATATTCTGCTGGACTCATCTCTTAACTGCCTAGTTAAAACAGTTTATTTCATTTCCAGTTTTTACATTTCTTTCAGTTTTTACAAGTTCTTAGTTTAGATAAAAACCCAAAACTTGCGTGGTTGCTAACCAAACCCAAGATAAGTAGAAAAAAATAGTATGTCTAGTCCTTCGTTCCCTGTGTTCGATACCCTGTGAACTATACTGATATAATTCTCGAGTTTTGCTTGATTATTTGGTGCAATACAGCGATCACCACTTTTCCATTCACACTCCTACACGGAGCACAAACGTGGTTCTCAAGTCTTAAGCCAAACATAATCACGACGTGGGCCCAAATACGTACGATCTTCTTGAAGAAGTATTTCCAGCAATCAAAGTCGAACGTACTTAAGAAGCAAATTTCTGGGATCGCTCAAGAAATTGACGAAACCTTCGGTGCATATTGGGAGAGATTTGGACGACTTGTCGATAGTTGTCCGAACCATGGCTACTCGGACGTAGAGCTTCTACAAATTTTCTATCAAGGGATGACTAGCGAAGAAAAAGGCATGGTTGATATCGGTCTGAGAGGGAATTTCCATACAAGCCTCTACGAAGATGCAAGGACCATTATTGAAGGACCTGTGGAATCTACCTCGCAATACAAGGGGATGAGAACAACATGGAGAGTTGTCAATTGGTCTCATTCCGACTAAATGGATGAGATCGATACTAAAGTGGATGCAAAATTCAGCCTATTGCAAGACAAGCTCGACCTAATACTCAAGCAGAACGCTTCTGCTTCAAATCAAACGATTGCCGACCATTCATGTGGATCATGCGGAGAGAAGGGACATACGTCGCTGCAATGTCCGGGAGAAGAGGTGAATGCTGCTGGAAATTGGAGCGGGCAGCATATGGTTCATCCGAACCTTCGTTGGAAGCAACCAGAAGAACACTTTCAACCGAGGAATCCGCCTCACTCACAATTTCAGCAATCATACCAGCAGTAGCAGAGTTATCAGCAGCCATCCCATGCTCCTAATCAGAATAGCTATCAGCAGGCGTATAGGCCTCCGCATCAAAGGCAGTTTCAGTAGCAGAGTGCTCCGCTTGCCCAACCAGAGCAGCAGAATCCGTTGGAAAAGCTTTTGGCCGAAATGGTTTCTTCGCAGAAGGACACTACTGCATTTCAACAACAAATGGATAAGGAGATGATCCAAACTCAACGAGAGATGAATCAAATGAAGAAATATCAGCAAGCTACTATGGATCAGTTGGCCAAGCAGATGAGTAAGTTAAATTCTACCATGCAGGAGATCAAGAATTCTTAAGGGCAGCTTCCAGCTCAATCTCAGCGAAATCCAAATGCCCATAACTGCAATCAGATTATGGTACGTGGAGGAAAAGAACTGTCTGGCCCGATTGTGCAAGCAAGACACCCAGAAAAGCTAGCAGAGAAGAAGAAGGTTGTGGAACAGCCTGCACGAGCATACTGCCCAGCTAAATAGCGTGATGAAGATGCTGAACCAGAATAGGATGAGGAAGGTGTTCCGACTGGCCAATCGGAGTCTGAACCGATACTAACTCCACCATTTCCGGAAGCTTTGTAAAGGAAGAGAACACCGAACAAGGAAAGCATGGATTACTTGAAGCTATTCGAAAATTGGAGATAAATATTCCATTCCTCGAAGCCGTAAAGATTCCCAAGTTTGGAAAATTTGTGAAGGATTTTATTGCCGGAAAAGTTCCCAAGTCCAAAAAAGTTTTGATCGACCGCACGGTATCAACACTCATATAAAAGATGCTACCTACTAAATGTGCTGACCCAGGTATGTTTACACTGCCATGTTTGATGGGTGATGTTATGAGTAAACAAGCCATGTGTGATTTAAGTGCATCAATAAATGTTATGCCTTTATCCTTATATAATAAATTTGTAGGAGCTGAGTTAATATCCACTGAGGTGATTATTCAATTAGCGGATAGGTCATGCATCGCACCTGTTGGCCTACTGGAGAACATTCTAGTCAGAATCAACAACTTTGTCTATCCGACATATTTTTATGTAATAAATACAAACGATAGGCAAGTTGAGGGAAATGCGGGTGTGTTGTTGGGTAGGCAATTCTTAAAAATTGTAAAAGCTATAATTAATGTGGATGAGGGTTCGATAACTGTTGCATACCATAACGAAATCTATGTTCATCACATTGCTGATGCACTTAAGAGACCCTTTGATCATGAAAATGAAGATGATTTTTCTACTGACTCCATTGATAGCTTTGTCCAAGAGTATCTTGAGACATATGTGATGCAGGATAAAATGAAAGTCACCTTGACTCAAGGACTGACCGAAATAGATGTCGAGGACATGAGGGATGAGGAGATCAAAGAAAGTATCCTCAGTTTATATGCAGCCCCAAAAATGGAAACTATCGGCAGTGTGTCTCAGTTGCCCAACTAAGACACCTCCGATAAGTTGTTGCCATCAATCGTCAAAGCTCTGCTGGAACTTAAACAACTCCCTACACATCCGAAGTATGCGTATCTCATAGAAAATGAGATGCTACCCGTCATCATCAACAAGGAGCTTGATGACAATCAAGAAATGGCATTACTAGATGTCTTGAGGAAACATAAGAAGGCTATCGGATGGACTTTAGCCGACATTACCGGCATAAGTCCCGATATTTGCGAGCATTCAATTCTTATGGATCCCGATAGCAAGCCCTTTCGTGATCAACAAAGAAAGCTCAATCCGAACATGCGGGAGGTCGTGCTAAAAGAAGTGTTGAAGTTGTTGTCTATGGACATTATCTATCCCATATCGGATAGCAAATGGGTGAGTCCCGTTCACGTCGTGCCGAAGAAGTCCGGATTCCAAGTAGTGGAGAACGAGAAGAACGAATTTGTTCCGATACATTTAGTGACGAAATGATGCATGTGCATCGATTATAGGAAGCTTAATTCGGCTACACGTAAGGATCACTTCCCGCTTCCTTTTATCGATCAAATGCTCGAGAGACTTGCGGGGCATGTCTATTTTACCTTTCTACGCGGGTATAGCGGCTATTTTCAAATCTACGTGCGAGACGAGGATCAAGACAAGACGACGTTCACATGCCCATATGAAATGTTTGCCTACCGCCAAATGCCGTTTGGATTATCTAATACACCGGGAACCTTTCAAAGGTGCATGATGATTATATTCTCGGACCTTATCGAGAATTTCATAGAGGTCTTCATGGACGACTTCACCGTTTACGGTCACTCTTCCACTTCGTGCTTGAAGAATCTAGACAAGGTCCTAGCCCGATGCGTAGAAAAGAATTTGTGCTCGGTCACGTCGTTTCTAGAAGAGGAATAAAAGTCGACAAGGCTAAGGTTGAATCCATTGCAAAGCTTCCGTACCCTACTACCCCGAAAGAAGTTAGTGGTTTCCTAGGGCACGCTGGTTTCTATCGGCGCTTTATCAAGGACTTCGCGAAGGTCGCTCAACCGTTAACAAGGCTACTTCAAAAAGAGATCGATTTTGATTTTGATGACAAGTGTAAGGAGGCATTTACCCTCCTAAAAGACAAGCTCACAACAGCTCCGGTGATGCAACCGCCGGATTGGAACAAGCCCTTTGAAATTAGGTGTGATGCCTCCGATTGGGCAACCGGAGCAGTGCTGGGACAGAAATCCGGAAAGGAGAGCCACGTGATTTATTATGCATCAAAGACATTGAATCCGGCTCAATGTAACTATTCCACCACGGAGAAGGAGTTGTTGGAAATAGTTTTTGCCTTTGACAAATTTCGATCTTATTTACTCGGCTCGAAGATAATCGTGTATACCGATCACGCTGCCGTCAAGCATCTCCTAGCAAAGAAGGAATAAAAGTCACGACTTATCCAATGGATTCTTCTTCTACAAGAATTCAATTGGGAGGTGAAGTACAAGAAAGGTGCTGAAAATCATTTGGCGGACCATTTAAGCTGATTAAATCAAGAAGATGATGGAGAGCCAATCAATGAGACCTTTCCCGAAGAACAATGTTGTTCCAGAGACTATTTCCAGCCTTGCTCGGCTGCTGCCCGAATAGTGTTTTACAATAGAACTTCAGGGAGTGTCTTAGTTGGCCAACCGAGACACCACCGAGTCAGAATAGTTAAAAACTGTCGGTAAGACTTCTGATTTACCTTGGTTTGCTCATATTGTGAATTACTTGACATCTAAGCAGCTTCCACTTGAGTTTACTCACGCTCAAAATGCAAAGTTGAAAAGCGAGTGCAAGCATTATTTTTGGGACTCCCCAATTCTGTGGAAAATGGGAGTTGATCAAGTGATTCGCAGATGCATACCCGAAGATGAACATGGAGACATCTTATTCCACTGCCACTCATCTGCTTATGGTGGACATTTTGGTCCAAAAAGAACCGCAAGGAAGGTGTTGGATGCGGGATTCTTTTGGCCACACCTACACCTCGACGCCTACAATTAATGCAAGTCTTGTACGTGTTGTCAATTGACCGAAAATATATCCATGCGAGATGAAATGCCCCAAAAGCTTTTACGATTTTGTGAAATTTTTGATGTATGGGGTATGGATTGCATGGGTCCATTTCCTAACTCAAATGGTAACGTGTACATTTTACTTGCCGTTGATTATGTTTCTAAATGGGTTGAGGCAAAGGCTACAAAGACTAATGACTCTAAAGTTGTTGCAGGATTTCTTCGTACTAACATATTTTGTAGATTTGGTGTGCCCAAGGCAATAATAAGCGACCAAGGCACACACTTTTGCAACCGCACCATAGAGTCATT
>CM054812.1:24584405-24649870 GCA_028984105.1 Lavandula angustifolia | reverse complement strand
AATGAAGAAGAATGGAGTAGCTCACCTGGTCTCTATCGCTTACCATCCTCAATCGAATGGGCAAGCAGAAGTGTCCAATCGAGAAATCAAGAATATATTGGAGAAGACAGTCAACCTATCAAGGAAAGATTGGAGTACGAGGTTGGATGACGCCCTATGGGCCTATCGGACAACCTATAAAACTCCTCTCGAAATGTCTCCTTATAGATTGATTTTTGTTAAGTTATGTCATCTGCTTGTGCAACTGGAGCACAAAGCTTGGTAGGTTGTCAAGAAAATTAATATGGATCCAGCCGAATGTGCTAAGGAGCGAAAATATCAGCCTCAAGAGCTGGAGGCGATTCGGATGGAGTCTTATGACACGGCAATGCGATACAAAGATCCTACTAAGGCATGACATGATAAGGCCATTCGTGCGAAGAAATTTGAGTCGGGGCAACTTGTCTTGCTATATCAATCACGTCTCCGGATCATGCCAGGAAAGCTTAGGTCCAAATGGATTGGTCCATTACGGGTGCGCTCTGCTAGGCCAAGCGGAGCAGTCGTAATACAAAAACTCAATTCTGACGAGGCTTTCACCGTCAATGGTCATCGCCTTAAAATCTACCATGCTACTACTATGATGGAAGATGTGGACGAGCACAACTTGTCCATTCCCTCTTACGTTTGACTCTTTGAAGAGGAGGTCTAGCCGAAGACTAAAGAGAGGCGCTACCAGGAGGAAACCCGCGTTGGTTAATTATTTCCATTTTTTGTGTCGTATTTTGATTTGTTTTTTTTTTTTTTTTTTTTGCCGTTTTTACGCTTGGTGTTTTTCTTCTCATTTTTTTCAGATTTTTGGCTAAGGATGGAAAAGGGCTTAAGCGTAAGGAGATACAAATTTTTATGGTGAAATTAGAAGAGATGAAGTTTGAGGGACCAAATTGCAATTTCGGAAAGTTTGGAGGACCCAATTGAAGTTTCCAAGGTTCTAAAGGGGTTAATTTGCAAGAAGAAAGTTTTGTTGGGGTTAATTGCACTTGGTAAAAGATTGGGGACTAACCTGTATAAAGGTGGGGGTCATTGTCTCAATTGTGCAAGTGGAAGGGTCAAAGTGAAAATTCATCAACTATATAAGGGGGAGATCTTGAAACCCTAGCCACTTGACACTATTCAAACTTCCTTCTCTATACACACGCCTCCCTCCTCTTTCTCTCTCTAAATCCTTCCTCTTCCATCCAACACCACAAGTTTCTCAACTGCCCAACCGAAGCATCATGTCGCTGAAGAAGAAAACTAGACTCTGTGCTGCCGCCCGCTGGTTCGCCGCTGTCCAAGCCGACCCGAAGACACAATGCCGCCGGAATGCTACTGTCACCCACCATGCCGCCGTGCTGTTGCCGCAGGTGCCATTCTCCGAGGCCGGCGCCGCCTCCGCCGGCGTTCGAGTATGTCCAAACCGCGCCGAATTCAGCATCGAAAGATGAAGAATATGACCCGCCATCTCGTTTTTCTACGGAGTCTTCCTCCCCTCCGAAACCGCCAAGGCGAAGGTTATGTACCCAGGCGGGCGTTCGAATTGAAGAACCGACTTAACCACCTCGGACGGTTATTTCTGAAGATACTCCCGAAGACAGCCCCATGGAATCTTCCGAACCCACGCCACTATCGTCACCGCCTCGAAGCCAACGCTGTAGGGCACGAAAGTCATCTGCCCGCGCCGATGAAGCCTCTTCTTCCCAACCACCTCGATGTCCTCGAACGGTGTATGAGTGGTTGCCATTTGTTGATGAAGAACGTGTAGCAAAGCCGGCACCGCAACCGTAATATTTCGAAGGCATTAATTGGGCCGAGAGTCTTCATGGAGGGTTGTCGAGTGAAGAACAAGATTCGGACTTCACGTGCGATGATCATAACAGTATCTACGAGGGAGATTTCAACTTGAGCGGCCTCTCTCTAGCCGACTCCGACTCCTCATAGGCCTTCCCGCAAGAGAATGTGTACGATAACCATAACATTATTCATTTGGACACGCCCGAAGCCGTCGCTGCCCTCTCTCATTTTTAGATCGAGTATATGGATGACCGCAACATGGAGCGTGAAGGAAAGGAGATCCGGAACGGACGAGTCATCGACCGCGACTTCCTTCGCCGAACGGATAACATCATTCCTTTCTATACTTATTTCGGTCGAATTGGTTGGTCTTGGTTGTTGGAGTCACATCATTATGCATGTTATAAGGAGGTGGCTAAGGACTTCTTTAATACGTTCCATTTCGAGCTTGATAAGGATTTGTATGTGCCATACATCGCATTTCGCTTATTTGAAAATCATTATCATCTCTCTTTAGCCGAGTGGAGTGCTAGTCTAGGCATTACTTCTTTTGACCATTTTCTTGAGTTGAGGTATGAAATAGATGCCCATTGCATGCCGTTCAAGGATCCTCAATACATTGGTGCGATTAATGAATGGAGGCTTTTAACCCCGAGTGATCCGGAGGAGTTTCAATCCTCGGGTTCGTATGTTTGCTACATTGAGGATCCGGCTCTTCTCCTTTGCCATAAATATAATATCCATAACCTAACCGGTAAGAGTACGGCCTTTGATAAGGTGACGGCTACTGAACTTTATTTCTTATGGTGCATGCATGCCGGCCGAAAGGTCAACTTAGGTTTTTGAATTGCGAAGAACATGTTCATCATAGCTAGTCACACCGCTCGCCACCTCACTTTGTGCCATTTGCTTGCTATGTTCATTGAACGTAATTTGGTGATATATGATGATCAACACTTAAGTCGTGTGCCCCTACCTACTCCATTTGATATATCTTTGTTGCGGCATTCTCGCCTGCTGTATGAACTTCCTAACCGCGACATCCAGTTTTATCCACCGAGACCTCGTGTCTCGAGTGCGTCTACTAGTGCAGGTGGAGATTCTGTGGAGACGCTGCGTACTAACCTAAATTCTTTGGGATGCCGATTTGACCGCCTTCGATGCACTGTGATGAGCCGACTGCCTTGCTTGCCCAAGCGAGGTGACACGTAACTTTTCTCCCCAATTTTTATTTTTAATTTTTAATTTTTAATTTTTGTTTTTTTTTTTGTTTGTTTGTTTGTTTTGAGTCAGTGTGTGTGTGTCTTTTGAGTCACTTGCTTGCCCATCTACTAATGATCGCTTCAGAGTTTTGAGAAATACTGTACAGTATATGTTTGCATTTTTGTGCATAAATATTTTTTTAATTTCTTTGAAATTCTCTTGAAACTTTTTAACGTAAGAGAATAAAATATAAAAAAATCTCTCAAGAATCTTTGCACGTATACTTTATACCGTGATACTGGAACTCAGATGAGATGACAAATATAAAGAGGAAGCATACACTTTTTTGTAGAATCTAAAGCATTACTTACGTCCACCATTGGAGTTTTTATCTTGAGACATAGTATGGATGTAGAAGTCAAGGCTAACTATTGATACATCTTGCAAATAGTATTATGATCTGTAGTGTATTCTGATAGGGAGGTTTAATTTATAATATGGATGCATAACTCAAAGACTATTTTAGTCATTTAAAGAGAACTTTTTTCTTTCCCCGTGTAGAAGGTCAATATTCTTAGCGTAATTTTATTGTTTAGCGTTGATTGTATATGTTAAACGTGAATCATGACTTTGTTATGTACCATTTTTTTTTTGAAGGAATCATTACCCGGTTGCAAAGGAATTTGGACTGTCTACCACAATAATTTGCGCATTGATTCCTCAAAAGGAGTAGCAAATGAGGATGAATATCATGCATACTTGATTATTAGTTTGGAAAACCGTACAATGGTATGCCCATTTTGGCTTTCCCTATGAAGAAGATAACATTTGGAAATTCATCATTATCAGCTTGTATAGTAATAGAACTCTTGATCCCTTGACTTTTTATTTATTAGATTGTGTTGCTATTCCCTTCTTGTGCTACGTGTGCTACAAACACTAATAATCTTGAGGAGGTAACCGAAAATGTTGACTACTATGTCCAAGGAAGTACAATTGCAGAAGGAAATTTATTTGGAAGGTTAAATTTTTTCTCGCCATTGGCCAACATATAATTATTTACTAGTTTTTGGAATGGCTTTCATTCTTGTTCTCTTTGTTTGGCACTACATCGTAAGTTAAAAGGCATAGTTCACAATCGCACTATCACATGCATGCACCTACCCTACCTAGATTTTTTTTTGGGATGTGTGTGTGGGGGGAGGATCTTGAATGAACTAGTCAATTTTAGTCAAGGTCAAAACTGGTAGTGCACCTTCGAGAGATTTCTCTCATTTTGAACAATCATTTATCTTTTCTAAAGATTGTGTTATAGTCAAGGTCAAAACTGGTAGTGCACCTTCGAGAGATTTCTCCCATTTTGAACTAGAATTTATCTTTTTTAAAGATTGTGCAAAACTACGCTTTTGAATGTCATAACATAGGCATTTCCGCTGAATTAAGATGGGCGTGTAATAGGGATCAAGTGTAAGGAGGGGGATTTCTATTTTGTCTTTTGTCTTTGTTTTTACTTCCACTTGATAGGGATCAAGTGTAAGGAAGGTGTTTTATGTATATTTTGTCATGCTTTCTCTCCTTGTTCTATGATCAAGCATGTCTTATTTGTGCTTTTGTGTTTCAATATGCTTGCTTGTAGACTTTGTGAAAATTAGATCAAGGAACATATGTACATGTAATTTGGGATGAGGAAAAATAAACTTTGTTGGATCGAATTTTCTTAACCACTCACTTAAATTAGATTTGAGCCTTGAAGTAGGACACTTCCTACTATTTCTTTTGAGAGTGTTTATCCGCAAAAATCGCAATATGTTTGAGTTACTTGTGATAAATGATAGGAGGCACTAGGGATTTTTAGCCACACGGCCGCGACAAAATACTTCCGACCCTAA
The DNA here is from genome assembly GCA_028984105.1 of Lavandula angustifolia. Taxonomy (NCBI): domain Eukaryota; kingdom Viridiplantae; phylum Streptophyta; class Magnoliopsida; order Lamiales; family Lamiaceae; genus Lavandula; species Lavandula angustifolia. The sequence goes on along the minus strand of CM054812.1, from coordinate 24,644,966 downwards.
ATTATCCCTTAGTGAACCAAGTTGAGCCTTGACCGATTCTTTGATTTGAGTTAGTAAAATATTAGCCAAGCCCTTTTAAACTTTCTTTTGACCCATGTTATTGCGTGTCTTATAAACTTTCTTGTGCATAATAGTTGTTGTTCAGAGGATTGTTACATATGTCCTCCGCCTGCCCTATTAAGACGTGCTGCATAAATTGTATAGTCCACGAATTCCAAGTGTATAATTTGTTTTATGTAAGCAGAATAAAAGTGGTCTGGTTGCACAATTGACATAGTATGTACCCGATATATATATATATATATATATATATATATATATAGGAAATGGATCAAATGAGATCCTAATTTCAAAAGAGATACGAGAACCGATCTCGGTCCTCCATTTCGCAAATCTAAGGCTATCCTTTATTCACCAAAAGGCATTTAAAATTAAAGCAAAAAAGGAAAAAATCTTCTCACTAAGGGCAAAAATGTACTCTTCCAATATTTCTTTTCCATAACTTTTCTTTCTCGATTTCAAAGGGGCAAAAGAAACCCAACAGCAAACTCACAAACGAGATACGACCTTGTAATCGTCAATGTGGGAGTAAGAAGTCGATTATCAGTCGTGGGTTCCATTCTGTATGTTTGTTGCCTGATTTCAGCCCGTTTTGCCGGTGTATTTCGAAGGTTGATTTATGCCGTTTTCTGCCAATTTCGAAGATTGATTTCTGCCTATTTTTCTCGTTTGACCAATTTGCATCTAAGGTAAGAATTCGTTCTGGCTTTGAAAATATTGTTGTTCAAGATTTGTGGATTGATTTTTTGGGTTCCACTTGTTTATGCTCGTTTTCATTTTATGCGGTTTTTTTTTTAGATTTCTGGATTTATTTTGTATATCAAGATATTTTTTGGATTAGGGTTTCTGATGGATTTATGAGATTTATGGATAGATTCAGTAGTGTTGTTCTGTTCTGGATTCACTATTCGATTTCATTTTCTACGCAAAAAACAATTTTCATGCATATGTTTTTGAGTGTTTATGCTGATACTGTTTAACATTCATGCACGCAGTCTGTTCAATGGTTGAATCGTTATAGTCAAATGTGTCTCTTGAATCTAATGATTCCATTTTCATTCCTGATTGCGCGGCTGAATTGAAACCGTATGTTGGACGGAAATTTGATACTCTGGATGAGGCCGAAAATTTCTATAGAGACTATGGAGGTTTGTGCAGTTTCGATATGCGTAAGTAGCCATTAAACGTCATGGGGATGGGTCTATCATGCGTAGATATTTGGTGTGCAGTAGAGAAGGGGAGAAATTCATGGATGTTGATAATGTTGATTCCAAAAGAACAAAGCGAAGGTGTAATTCAAAACGATCATCTTGCTTGGCACGCGTCGTATTTAAATCCCACCCCGAAGGTTTTGTTGTTGATTTATTTCACGAGGCACACACACATCCTTTGTTATTCTCAACTCACAAGCAATTCTGAGATACAATCGGACCATGACTTTCGTTCATAAGAATTTCATCCTTATAGAATGTTTAGAGAGTTGGTGGGCAGCTATGAGAACATCGGTTGTGATGGAGTAGATTTTAAAATTTTCCACCGTGATCTTCGTATATGTGTTGAGGGTGCGGATGACAAATGATGTTGGATAAAATGAAGGAAGCTCGTGATAGGAACCCAGATTTCTTTTACGAATATTTTACGGATAGAGGGGATAAATTGAAGCGTGTATTCTGGGCTGATGATATATGTATTGTCAATTACAAGATTTTTGGTGATTCGTTATCTATGGATGCATCTTATTCAACCAATAGGTATTTGTTTATTCTCTGTAGCTGATACGAGTTAGTATGCTTATCAAATTATTATTGTCCGCAGTTAATGTTTTTTGCATACGAAACCTTACGTTTATGCACATTGTCCATATCTTTTATGCACATAATCATATACATTCATATACTATACATCAGTACTTTTGCCGATTTCATGCTTATGAATACTTGAAATTATGCTCATACTGATTAGATTTTATGCAAACAAACTAATTGAAATTTATATAATTTTCATTCAGTTACGGGATGATTTTTGATCCATTCACCGGTCTCGACAACCACGGCAAGTGTATTACGTTTGCTTCGAGTTTGTTGTCTTCGGAGACGGTGGAGTTCTTTTTGGTTACTTAACACATTCAAAACTTGCATGGACGGTTGTCCGAAGTTATTAATAACCGATCAGGATCCTTCCGTGAAGATTGCAATGGAGAATGTTATGCCCGAAATGCGTCATCGCTTTTGCATGTGGCACATCATGCTGAAAGTTCCGGATAAGATTCCGATGTCATTAAGAAAAAATATTGATTTCACGAAAAGATTTAATGACATTGTGTGGAATAGCGACCTGCAACCGGAGGAGTTTGACGTGAAATGGAAAGCGATTTTATTAGATTTTGATTTGGTTGGTCATGACTGGCTTGATGGGATGTTTGATCTACGCCATTATTGGATTCCTGCTTATTTCCGAGACTTCCCAATGTCTGGATTGTTTCGCTCAACATCCATGTCCGAGAGTGAGAATCATTTTTTCCGGACTTACTTAAAATCGAAGGCCAATCTGCTGATGTTTTATTTATTGTATGAGAGTGCAATAAATGTTTAACGCCACACACAGGACAAACTTAATGCAGCGGATGATGGTAGTTTACCAATTTTAATAACAACGTTGCCTTTGGAGCGAAGTTTGGCTGCAGTGTATTCAAACACTATGTTCTATAAGGTGCAGGCTAAAGGGTTGAGGCTGTTAACGTGTGTTCTATTCAGAAAATAACCGACAGTAGTTGCGAGAAGATGTTTCAAATCGATGATAATACAGTTAGTGTTTTCAACATTACGTTTAATGTTGTTGATTTCAGGGTGTCATGGACATGCGGGAAGATGGAGATGCACGGTCTGTTGTGCAGACACATTTTGAAGGTGTTGAAGAATTCCAATATCAATTGTGTTCCAGATTCTTGTGTCCTTTCTCGTTGGGGTAGAAATGTGTCTTTCAAACGTTTTGATAAGCTTTCTGAAGTTGGGAATGTCGGCCATTCTGCTGCAGATGCCACTAAGAAGGTGTTGGACGTAGTATTCAAATGTGCGGGTTTGGTTGCAGGCAACCCTGCACGTATGAACGAACTACTGTCTGATTTTGATGATTTGGTCAACAAACATCAGATTCAGGATGAAGGTGGGGCAAGAAGTAAGGGTAACCAAAACACGTTTGAGAGTTTTATGGCTCACACATCCCTCAAGATGTCGAGGTTCTGTCACAAGATCAAGTGAAAACCAAGGGCTCAGGCATAAGAATACAGTCTAAGAAGGAGGCGGCATTGTGTGCTAAGTTGAAGCCTCAAAGGATGTGTCGGAAATGCAACCAGATGGGACATCACGATTCAAGAAACTGCCCTAACATTAAGGATGTTGAAGATTGTCTTAATTTTTAGCAGAACTTACTACAGACATATGCACTGAACCTTGGCTTTGTTTGCTTTAATTTGTCAAAACTGAATCTATTGATAATTTCTTATGTTATTTTCATGCATACGACGGTTTATTTTTATGCATGTCTTTTGCACATTTATGCATATATTTTTTAGTACTCATGTCAACCTCTATCGTATATTTTTTGTTGTATTCCTTGTCTGTTTTGTCGTAGTCATGTTCAATGTTTGATATTTCATGCATACCGTAGTGTATTTTTATGCTTATGGTATGTAATTGTTTTGCATATCCCTTTTTTATGTACATTTGTGTTTATATATCTGCATAGTACCCAATTTTGATTTGCATAAAATATACGTTATATATGCATAACTTCTAATACTTAAATATACCAAAACACGTGTTCGCCTACATTAGTTCAACTAGTGTATCAATAAAAAATAAAAGTACCACAATAACTTCTAAGTTCTACATCCCAAGTTCTTCCAACCAAAGAGTATCACACCAAACTTCTAACTATCAAGCATTTCTTTCACACATTCTTTAGAATCAAGTTCATTCTCATCGGCATGACCAACATCCTCTTGTTCCACTGTCTCCTTCATTTTGTTATCATCAAAATTCACTATGCTCAAGTTGTACCGCATCCTCAAAAGCTTGATTTGCTTCACACCTTTCCTTAAAAATCATGTGTCCCAGTTGATTACGTCACCCTTGAACGTCTCCATATGCCTCATCAAATACACTCCTGCAAGAAATCATTCAGATTTATCAGATTTGCAAAATCAAAATGATTTATGCTTACCTTTCTTAGAAATCATGCACACATGTATATAATTTCATGCTTACTAAATACCAACCTTGAATCCAAAACTTTAGATCGGTTCCCCCCACACTGGAATGATCATTTATGCCTTGCATTTCTCAACCATTTTTGCACGGCTCGTGCATTTCATCTCCGTCAGGTATCGTGAGAGCAGATATGTCTATGAACGAAACAATATAGAGCATTTCAACTATCATTTAAGAACCTTAATAATTCCGAAACCAAAAAAAATTATAATACAATATTTGCTCACCAAATCATTGGGTATGTTTCCATACTTGACTTGCATATCAATGTTTTTGTGATCAGTGGTATTGTCAATTATGAAAGTCCTCTTCATCCTCAAATCAAAACAGATCATGAAGTAGCATCCCTCGTTCTCAATCGGGAAAACATACTACATAAGATGAAATTTATTTGTAAATATCCAACATTGGCAAAATAAAAACACGTGACAGTTGGCGGTGTGTAATTGCGATTACCAGTTGGATCTTATTCAAATTAGCAACTTTATGTGATGTCAGCGTTTTTGCCATTCTAAGGTTGAAAATTTCTTGCTTCTTAAATGAATCAATGTCTTTCTCGGGACACACCACTGTTCCGCCTCGTGTGTATTAAACATTGTTAATTAATATTTTACCATCTACATAATCTTTTTAAAGTCCCCAATCTAATTGAATTATACGTACCGTCAATGGAGCAAACAACCGAAGTGGGGATTCATCCGACATAACTTGCTCCTTGTCGTTTAGAATTGCACCCCATGCATCAATTATCACATTATCAACTCAGTTGTTTTGCTTCAAGATCTGCAACTTTTTGGCATAAATCTTTATTTCTTTCCAATCAAAGAGCAGACTTGCAAGAGAAACAAAGATAAACAAGTTATTACTACATATCAAAGAAGATTAATTTTTAGAATATGATCCATGAAAAACCATACCAATTATCATCCACCACAAAAAGGCTGAACCAACACACTGTAATCTCCATTTTTGTCAAATTTCTCGATGCGTCCACGTAACGCAGAATGTAGGGTGATTTTTTGGCCTTTGCACTTTTCATTGACGATTTTTTTCCGACAGGGCATTCGGCTTGTAACCTAGATATTCAAAATCATAAATATAATACCCAATTAATTTTTCAATGTTAAGTTGAACATTTAATAAGCGTCGTATATATATTGTACCGCCTGTTTTGAACTCCCTTCATTCTTATTTTCGGATTGAGTTTCTCCCTCATCTTCCTCGTTATCATAGCCACCCTTCAAAATTTTATCAATACAAGTTAAACATCATGAAAACTATAAGCATGAATATATAATGCGGTGTGCATAATTTATAAACTACATATGCAATAACTACTTCAATATAATACATAAAGGGGTTCATCCCTGCAAAATAGACAATGACATTGCAACTGTAAAAATCATATTGCATGAAATTTACCATACTAGAGCAGAAACCGTGTATAAACTATACGCACCAAAGATTGTAGTTCTAAATATGTTAATTGAAGATTTTTTTTTTCATGCTTATCCAATTACTACTTTATGCATACACACAACCAATTTTATGCATATCACGGAAACACATTTTCCAAAAGACAAAACTAACCTGGGCTTCATCTGTATCACCAACTATGTCTTCAATCTGAACTCCTTCATTGCCTGCAAACTGAACTCCTTCATTGGTTTGATCTCCCATAGTCATCTGGTAAGAAGAAAAAAAACAATGAAGGAAAAAAATAGGAATCAGTGACTCATATATTTAGATAAGTACTCGTACGAATTACCTCTTTCTCCATATTAACGTGCTCTTCTTTTTTGCTTGCCTCTTTCTCCATATTACCGTGCTCTTCATTTAAGCTAATGACAACTCCCGCTATAGCCTTAATCGCCCTAGCCAATTCTGCATAACCTTAATCCGGGATAAGATCTGAACCTCGACACTCAACCTTGTCTTCTTTCGAATTTCAGTGAGTGTCACTATCCATATTTGGCCGAGTGGCAGGAGGCTCAACCTTGTCTTCGTTCAAATTTCCCTTCAACATTCAAAATAAACGTAAATGTCAGGGTATTTTATATGTTATAAGCCGAAATAACATTATTTTTACCTTATCAAGTTGTGTAGGCCGGAAAAGTTGTGTCATCCCCAAACTGAAACTCGGTAATTCATCCTTGTAATTCTTCATCATAAGCCATGTCGTGTCAATAGCAAACATGGCTTCCTTCACTTCTTCAGAATTCCAGAAATCCCCATCTATCTCTTCAAGCTGGTCATCAACCAATGAAACCGATTCTGGAACACCAGAAGCAATGATCTTAGAAGCCGCATCTACCGTTTTCTTAAACGAATTGTTGTTAAACAATTCAGACGGTGCCTCCTCAATGAGCTTCATCAGTTTTACCATTTGCCCTGCAACCACTTCGGCCTGTTTCATTACTAAGGAAGAATACTTCAACGACGGTTCTTCAAGCGTCGAAGGACCTGCCCTTTCGCGACTGCATCCGGCCCCAACTGTAACATTGTTTTGATTTTCTTCATCCACCTTCGCAATATCAACCAGTTCTAATATGCGAACCTCTCTGAATCCACTGTTCTCCAACTCCATCTGTTGCCTCTTTCTAATTGTACTCTATCCCAATTAATTATCAATGGTAGATGCCTCCCCATGTGCTGATTGAACATCACCACACGATCCACATAAAAAGCTGAAAACAGAATGATGTGCATAAAAGTGTTAAATAGTGAGCACGAACTAACTTAATGATATGCATAAATGCAGACACTGAACATACCAGTAGGAAAAGTGACGGTCCGAAAAATGGCTTCGTTTTGTTTTCCTTCCACGTCCTTGTGCTTCCAATGAGGCAGCGGATAACCAACTCACACCAATTCCATTTCCTAGCATCGCTTTGCTCCTCCAACGGGTCGGAAAAGAATGGATAAAGGTACCCGTTCGAGCTTGTTTGAATAAGCGAACTCGAAAGCAAGACTAGAAAATTCATCCTAAACATTTTTCCCGCACTCTTATCTCCTAGCAATGCGGCAGTTACATGATTGGCCGATATCTTATGACAACTATCAACAAGTCCGTTAGTTGTGAATTGAGCTACCCATTCGTCGACTACATCGCTACGATCGTTAAATTTTTTCCTCCCTATCACTAAATCCCCCCCTAGGAAACCCAAAAGCACAACGAACATCCACTCATTGACATCTATTCTCCTACCCTCGGATATCACAAGTTGGGATCTTTTCAGGTCATAATTGTCAACTACCCAATAACATATTTTATTGGGTAACCTACTCACGTCTAACCCCAAAATACCACCAAAACCCATAGATCTTACCATTGCTAATCGCGCTTCGTTCATTTTGCTAATAGCTTCCATTAGTGAATGAGGACAACAACGGCTTGTCAATTGATTCACCTCATCATCCCTCTTCGCCATTACTTCTTTGTTAGTTTGCTGACCTTGCTCATCATGTTTAGCCTTCTTTCGTTTGCCTTTTTGCTGTGGCTCGGTACCATCAGCGGTCTTGTTACCTTTTGCTTTGGCCGACACCTTCCCTTTCTCATCCACTTTCTTGTTATTCCCTTTCTCCTTCCCTTTCTTATTTTTCACTTTCTCCTTCCCTTTATTCACCAACTTTGTTATAGGAACATTCTCGTCCGACGTTGTTGTTCTCTTCCTCTTTCCTTTTGCTCGCGAAGGTCCTGCGTTGTACAAAATTTTGTGATTACTAGTGCATTTTATTCAATCTATTTATACTTATACACTCAGATCAATATCATGCACCCACTTTATATATTTTATGCATATAAATATCATATTTTATGCATACCAATAAGACATCAAACTTTCCCCAATCAAAATATTTTACGCATATGACTCAATGTTTTTATGCTAACCTTTCGACTCAGTTATGCACACCAACAATATTAATTATGTACATCAATCCAAAATAATATGTACCATTGCAAATATAATTTATGCATACTATTTAATATTTTTATGCTAATAGCTAAACGGTTTTATGCTTAGGCGTCAAAAAAAACCATACCAATTTAGAACGCTATCCATACCAATATTTCAACTTTCATGCACACAGGCACTCACTTTCATTCAAATAAGACACAAGACTCATAAACAACGAAATATATGAGATAACAACAACAAACCATTCGATGAATTACTGACCTGCGTCCATGCTTTACCGTATGAACCGAAATCCGACTCTCAATCTTCGATGACTGAAATCCACAAACCATTTTCCATCCAAATATCAGTAATAGTTACCATAATCGACTGTGTTTTGCCAAAATCAAAATCAACGAACCAAATAGATTTCCACGAGCATGAAATAAACAACGAAAACAACGCAAAAATGGTTCCTAAACCTTAAAAAAAACCCTAAATCAGAACTATATCCGCCATAAAAAAAATTCACCCAACAACTAATATACCTAATCCGTTTTTGAACAAGTTCACTTCCTCTTAAACAACGAAATATCCGGCCGCAAACATATTCGAAGGATTTGAAAATTTTCACAAAAAATACCGACGGTTTACACTAACGTTTTTCTTCAAAATCACAATTTCATCCATGGGTAAACGAAAATAACAACAGAAAAGATGTAACATACCTCTTAATTCGTCGATTACGGACGAGTCTTCTCTAATTTCTACGAAGGAAGTAGTAAAAGACTCGATTTTACACAAACCGTTACTATTCAAAAACACAAATTCATCCATGGGTAAACGAAAATAACAACAGAAAAGTTGAAACATACCTCTTAATTCGTATATAATGGATGAGCTTCTCCAATTTGTACGAAGGAAGTAGCAAAAACAGCGATGGTGCGGATGATTTTCTCGAGGAGAAAAAAGAGGACCGATAAGATTGAGGATGAACAAAATGAAATATTTTCCCCGCCCAATCCCAAACCCTTTGAAATGAAACATTTGGGTTTGCCCAAAACGCCCTTTCTAAATTTTTTTTTTGTAAAGATTAAAGGGTTTAATCTTGGCCATTAGATTAGGATGGATCTACGCTTAGGATCGGTTCTTGTATCTCTTTTGAAGGGAGGATCTCTCTAGAACCATACGCCATATATATATATATATATAGGAAATGGATCATATGAGATCCTAATCTCAAAAGAGATACGAGAACCGATCTCGTCCCTCTATTTTGTAAATCTAAGGCTATCCTTTTTTCCCCAAAAGGCATTTAAAATTAAATCAAAAAGGAATAAATCTTCTCATTAAGGGCAAAATTGTAATCTCTTCTCATTTTTTTTCTAAACCTTTTCTCCTAGCGATTTCAAATCTGCAAAACAACCCAGCAGCAAACGAACTCGATTAACCTTCTTTCTCGATTTCAAATCTTCCAAACTGAAGTCGATTATCTTTCGTGGGTTTCGTTCATCTATGTTTCTTGCGTGATTTAAGCTCGTTTTGCAGCTGGATTTATCTGATTATTGCCGATTTTGAAGATTGATTTCTACATATTTTTCACTTTTTTCCAGAATTTGCTGCAAAGGTAAGAATTCGTTCTGGTTTTGGAAAAATTGTAGTTCGAGATTTGTGGATTGATTTTTTGGGTTCCACTTCTTTATGGTCGTTTTCCTTTTATGCGAATTTTTTAGAGATTTCTAGATTTATAGGGTAGAAGACCTTTTTTTTGGGATTAGGGTTTCTGTACTGGATTTATGAGATATATGTATCTATTAAGTATTGTTGTTCCGTTATCGATTCACTATTCCCATTTTATTTTCTACGTAAATACAATTTTCATGCATATGTTATTGTTTGTTTATGTTGATACTGTGTAACATTCATGCATGCAGTCTGTTGAATGGCTGAATCGTTACAGTCAAATGTGTCTCTTGAATCCGATGAATTCATTTTCATTCCTGATTGCTCGGCCGAATTAAAACCGTATGTTGGACGGAAATCTGATACTCTTGTTGAGGCCGAAACTTTCTATAGGGACTACGGAGGTTTGTGCGGTTTCGATATCCGTAAGTGGTCGATAAAACGTCATGGTGATGGGTCTATCATGCGTAGCTATTTGGTGTGCAGTAGAGAAGGGGAGAAATTCATGGATGTTGATAATGTTAATTCGAAAATAACAAAGCGAAGGTGTAATTCAAAATGGTCATCTTGCTTGACACGCGTCGTATTTAAATCACACCCCGAAGGTTTTGTTGTTGATTTATTTCACGAGGCACACACACATCCTTTGTTATTATCAACTCACAAGCAATTCATGAGATACAATCGGACCATGACTTCCGTTCACAAGAATTTCGTCCTTAGTTGTGCGCGTTCTAATGTTGGTCCGGTGAGGTCATATAGAATGTTTAGTGAGTTGGTGGGCACCTATGAGAACATCGGTTGTGATGGAGTGGATTTTAAAAATTTCCACCGTGATCTTCGTATATGTGTTGAGGGTGCGGATGCACAAATGATGTTGGATAAAATGAAGGAAGCTCGTGATAGGAACCCGTGATTTCTTTTACGAATATTTTACGGATAGAGGGGATAAATTGAAGCGTGTATTCGGGGCCGATGATATATGTATTGGCAATTACAAGATTTTTGGTGATTCGTTATCAGTGGATGCAACTTATTCAACCAATAGGTATTTGTTTTTCTCTGTAGCTGATACGAATTAGTATGGTTATCAAATTCTTATTGTTCGCAGTCATAGTTTTATGCATACGAAATATTTCTTTTATGCACATTGTACATATCTTTTATGCACATAATCAAACACATTCATATAATATAGAACAGTATTTTGCCGATTTCATACTCATGATTCCTTGCAATAATGCTCATACATAATAGATTTTATGCAAACAAATGAATTTAAATTTCTATTTTTTTAATGCAGTTAAGGCATGATTTTTGTTCCCTTCACCGGCCTCGACAACCACGGAAACTGTATTATGTTTGCTGCGGGTTTGTTGTCTTCAGAGACGGTGGAGTCTTCTTCTTGGTTACTTAACACATTCAAAACTTGCATGGGCTTATTGCCTCCATCAGGGAATGCGGACAACAACGGCTTGTCAATTGATTAACATCATCATCCCTCTTCGCCATGACTTCTTTGTTAGTGTGCTGACCTTACTCACATGTTTAGCCTTTTTCTGCTTGCCCTTTTGCTGTGGGTCAGTAACATCCCCTATCTTCTTACCTTTTGGTTTGGCCGACACCTTCCCTTTCTTATCCACTATCTTCTTCTTCGGCATTTCCTTTCCTTCGTTGTTTTTCACTTTCTCCTTCCCTTTATTCACCAAGTTTCTTAAAGGAATATGCTCGTCCGGCAGTGTTGTTCTCTTCCTCTTTCCTTTACCTCGCGATGTTCCTGCTTTTTTAGAAAATTCACTGACTACTATTGCAGTTTTTTCACTCTATTTATGCTTATAAGTATAATAATTATTGCACATACGTATCATAAATTATGCATACCAGTAACACATAAAACTTTTCAGAATATTAATATTTTATGCATATAAGTATCGTATTTTATGCTAACCTTTCCGTCTGGTTATGCACACCACCAATACTTATTATGCATAAACAACATAAATAATATGTACCAATGGAATTATATTTTATGCTTACTATTCCATATTTTTATGCTAATATATAAATGTTTTATGCTAACGCTTCCATAAAAAATTAGACCTATTTACAACTTTATACAGAATAATATTTTATTTTTTATGCACACAGACACTCAATTTCATGCACATAAGACACAAGATTCATGCATATCAACGAAATCGGGAATGAAAATTCGCAAAGAATTATAATATGAAATACAATCACCTAAGAAATCGAGAGATTACTTACCTGCGTCCATGGTTTTACCGTTTCAACCGAAATGCGACTATCAATCTTCGAGCCCTAAAATCCACAAACAAACCATTTTCCAGCATATAATCAGTCATAGTTAACTTAATCGAAAGTCTTTTGCCAAAAGCTAAATCAATAAACCAAATAGATTCCCATGAGCATCAATTTTACAATGAAAACAAGGTAACAAAAGGCGCTTGCAAAACAAGAACGAAAACCCTAAATCAAAAAAGTTATCGAATTTCTACAGTCGTTCACCAGACATATTTCAGCAATTTCTACAAATTTTCGCTTTTAAAAGGGTTTGGGTTACACCAACAATTTCTCTTCTAAAACAAAAATTCATCCATGGGTAAGCGTAATTAAAAACCGAAAACATGAACCATACCTCACAATTCATCGATTAAGGGGATTTGAAGTCGATTTTCAACGAAATCGGTACCCAAAACAACGATTTTACAGAAAGCTTTTGTCTTCACATATGAAATTCCAGCGAAGGGAAACGAAAATAAAGACCATAGAACTTGCAATATAACTCTTACTTCGTTGATTATGGACGGAGGATGTACAATTTCTATCACGGAAGTTGCAACTTCTGCGCCGTTTGGGAGAAACCACTGCTATTCGAAAACATGGAGGAAGGAAAATGTGAAATTTTTTGCCCGCCCAATCCCAAACCCTTTCAAATGAAACAATTGGGTTTGCCCAAAATACCCTTTCTACTATTTTTTTTAAAAAAAAAGATTGAAGGGTTTAATCTTGGCCATTAGATTATGATGGATCGACGCTTAGGATCGGTTCTCGTATCTCTTTTGAAGAGAGGATCTCCCTAGAACCATACCCTATATATATATATATATATATATATATATATATATATATATATATATATATTTATTTATTTATTTATTTATGCCACGGATAAAAATGTATGAAAAATTCAAAAAAGGAAAGATGTGGCAGAAAAGAAAAAAATGGGTATATTGTAGCATGTGTGCGAAATTCTTAAGTGGCGGGATGATTGTACTGATTGCGCAATTGAGTGAGTTTGACATGCATAACATTGAATTAGAATTTTGTGGAGCTTAGTACCCCTAGGATCCTAACCAACATCAATTTGTCTAAGTCCTAAGCCTCTTTTGTGGAGCTTAGTACCCCTAGGACCCTAACCAACATCAATTTGTCTAAGTCCTAAGCCCCGTTACAACCAAATGAGAAAGACCTCCTTGATATTGCTATTGTGACGATCTCTGATCGAGATTGCGTGGATTTATTTTGTAACGCCCCAAATTTTTCATTATAAAATGCATTGAATATCTATTCATGTATGTTATCAAGTGTTTTAGTTCTGTAAGTCGCGCCTTAGAAATTAAAATGAAAATCAAAGCATCTATCTTATTTGTCATTAAATTATTTTTATTATGTAAATTTATTTTGAACTTTGAATGTGTTTATTTATATCATATTGTGAATATATGGTCTATTATTGAGATATAAATAATGTTAGAATTATGAGGCAAGAATAATATTTATTTATTTTGGATTTAATGTTAGAATACTAGGATTCATAAAAGGATTTAATATTTTATAGTGTATTAAGTTATTAGGAGATAATTTGAAATTATATTTTGTGAATAAAATAGATATTATATTTTTGATATACATGTTTTAGAAAAAAAAATCTAGTTGTATTATCCATATCCTAATTTATCTATAATTGAATCTCTTATGTGGTATGTGATATATTAAATTCTATATAAATTATATGAGAACGAAAATAAATAAGGGTAAAATATATTTTATACCTTAAAGAATTAGGGATATTTAGATAATGATTTCTAGGCCTATAAATACCCCTTAGTCGCTCATAATATAGCATCCCATAAAATTTTCAAAAATCTGCCAGCATATTTGCGAGCTGTTTCAATAATTATTTTCATATCTTCCCGTCTTCATATCGTCGTGTAAATTTACGTTCATCTTCTTCGGTATGTCTAGTATACTTAATTAGTTTTGTATAATTTTTCAAGCATGCTAAGGATTTTTTTTAAATTGATTTTTCGTAACCTGCCAGTTTTTGATAGCATGTCCATAAGCTTGATAGGAAAATTGTTTTTCATGTTTTCTTTATGTTATTTTCGACCATGCTGAATATTAATAGGATATAATATATGTTGGGTCATTCATGTTAAAAATTTGGAATTTTTAGGATACGTTTTCTATTTACTTGTTAATTTGTTTCATGATGTGTCAAATCTTTTGTCAACATGCATGTAGATTGAATAACAAAAGTTTTCATGTTACTATTAAATGAATTATTGATCATGATAAGTTTTACTGTGATGGTCTATATGACATGTTGTTCATGTTAGAGATCTATTATTGATCATGTGTTTAATATACTTAATTTTATTACTAGATGAACCATTAAAGTTGCATGTTAATAAGTAGATTATCTATATTATAGATTATTTGATTATTCTGAAATATGTCCATTTATGAGTTATATGAATTATTGATGCATGACATTCCATGTAGAGTCATTAAGATAAATTTCAATGTATAGGATTGGCGCGCAGGAATTAAACATCTGATATCCATTATTTTCATCAAGTCAAGGTTAAGGTGGGGAAGTATTCTTACACTACATTTATGCTTATTATATTTTATGCTCGATATTTATGAGTTAATGTCAGGCATGATAAGGAAGGATCGAAGTTGATCCGCGATCGAAGTTGATCGGTATAAAGGTTTATGGTCGAAGTTGATCCGCGATCGAAGTTGATCGGTACACATGTTTTAAGGTCGAAGTTGACCGGGATCGAAGTTGATCCGTTTTAAATGTTTGAGTCGAAGTTGACTCGGTGGTCTGTGTGACTACGTAATTCTTACATGTTTTAATTTTTCATAATATATTGGTATATTATATAGTTTGGATAAGTGTATTCCCCACTAAGTAGTCGTATTCACCTCCCCTTATATTTTCACATTTTCAGGGAATGGTTTGGCCAATGGTTAGAGGTTTTGGTGGTGATGGTCACACGAGGAATGATTTATGAAAATGAATATTGCATTAAACTAGTTTTATCATGAACTGTGCATTTTATTTTCGAAAACTAATTTTGCACTTGCTATTATTTTAAGACTTCCGCTGAGTAGTAAAATAAATTGAGTTTTTCAATGATTCTTTTCCATGAAAACGTTTTCAAAGAATTGAAATATGCATGTTAAGTATGAAGTAGCGTCCCTTGTTAAGTTTTGAAAATTGGGGCGTTACATATTTTCTCGAGTGGCTTAAACCGGACTTAGACTAGTTGAGTGTCGAACGAATCTTGAGGAGATCCACATTATTTAGATTTTGGCCAAGCTGATATATATGTGCTTAGCTTCGAAATTTGCATCGTCTACTTGCTTGATGAGATCATACTTCCATGATTTGCCTTGCTTGGCTAGTTAATTGGTGTTGAGAATTTCGATTTGATTGGGGCTACTTCATGTCTTTGTTTTGAGTCCGTGTGTTTTTCATTATGTCGTAGTTTCGTCCGTGTTCTTGTGTCTTTGTTTAGTCGTATCTTTGTTTGCCTTGAGTCTTTTATTTTGTGTTTTGTGTCTTGGGGATCGATCGAAATGACTAAGTACTTATCTTTGTTTCGTCTTACACTCGAGGGCGAGTATAAATCAAGTGTAAGGATATTTGATGAGTCGTTTCTGTACTTAGTTATTTCTGGCCGAAAAGTGTCTTAATTGGCCAATCAGTGAACTCACAGGGGTAAAAATGCAGGTTTTTAGGTTCTGACGTGGTAGGATGACTAGGATGCAATTTGACGATTTTTTATGATGAAAAGGCACGAGAATGCTGAGGTGGACACGAAATTTGATGGAGGGAAATATTATGATAATAATCGTGATGTATAAGGAAAGATATGTTTTCCTTATCTATCCAAATCATTTCCTTCCTTGGGGGGATTTTAACCTAATTGAGGAATGAAGATAGGAAGTATATAAGGAGGAGAAGTAGACGAGAAGAAGAGTTCTGGAACCCGTTCCATTCACGCCGTCACTTCAATTTTCATGCGAGAAACCCTAAATCCCGAAGTTCATTTTCCCGATCGCCGTCTACGCCGAGTTCACACCACCGATTCATTCCGTTCAAGAATTCAAGTTGTTCGAAGTAGTTAGAGAAGAAGAAACACTTTTCAATTCCGTTGGTTTGTTCGCTTTAAAATTTCGAAGTTGAATTCTCGTTTATTGTTTATCGTTAAGTAGGAGACATCGGATTTATGTTTGATACTCTAGTTCTATTTTAATTCAAGGTTTAGTTCAGTTTCATAGGTTTAAGCGTTCAGATATTTTGTGTTTAATTGTTTTAAATTTCGTTCATGCTAGATCTAGGGTTATTCATGTTTATAGTTTTGTTCTGGGAACTGTCCTGGTTGCACAACCGATGCGTCTTCATGAGTAGCTAAGTTTTTTAGGGTTCGGTAGAATGTAAATACACACGTGAATAATACATGAGGTTTAGGTGCGAATAATTAATCAAGAGGGTTTTGGGTTAGTTCTGAATTAATTAATCTGACTTGTAATTTAGGCTTGATCACCCTAGGTTGCGGAGCCTGTAGCTAACTTAGTGCTTCCATCGTTTCTCGTGGAACAAGGCTAGGTAAGTAGCAAAGTTATTCGTAAGAGTAATTGGATTAAATCGATAAGAGACTATTAGATGCCCAAACATACGAGTAGGCTCCTATACTAGGCTCCCT
The DNA here is from genome assembly GCA_028984105.1 of Lavandula angustifolia. Taxonomy (NCBI): domain Eukaryota; kingdom Viridiplantae; phylum Streptophyta; class Magnoliopsida; order Lamiales; family Lamiaceae; genus Lavandula; species Lavandula angustifolia. Next base: position 24,628,028 of record CM054812.1, on the reverse strand, counting down.
TAGTTCGATAAAGTTGTCTAGCTATTAAATCTATTTATTGCCCAACAACGTAGGTTGTAGCTAGATTAGGGAAGTAGCCGTTTCGATGCCCAACATGGCGGTTACCGACTAAGTAAGTGGGAGTGAGGGTTGTGTCAATTTAATTACGGCAATCTATAACTAGTAGATTCTTAAGATTGGTTCATATTAAGTGCAGATGATTGGAATTACGTGTGTTTGAATATTCTGTTGGACATGTCTCTCAGTTGCCCAGTTAATAGACTTTTCAATTCAGTTCAGTTTTTAAAATTTCTTAACTTAGTAAAATCCAAATATTGCGTGGTTGCTAACCAAAACCATAGATAAGTAGAAAAATAATGTGTCTTGTCCTTTGTTCCCTGTGTTCGATACCCTGTAGGCTATACTGATTTAATTCTCAAGTTTTGCAGGATTATTTGGTGCAATACAGCGATCACCACTTTCCTCCACGCAAAGGGTCCAGAGGTTGAAAACTCTGAAAGCTTTACTGACCGTGGAGTATCCTAAGAACACTCCTTGGTCTGATTTGCTTTCGAAAGTTCTCAACTGATCATTTTCATTATTGTGAATGAAACAAGAACAACCGAATATATAGAAATAAGATATAGAAGGAATTATCTCGTTTCATAATTCATAAGGTATCTTCATGTGCTTCTTTGTTAGTAAAGATCGATTCTGAGTGTAGCATGTCGTGTTTGTGGCTTCTGCCCAGAACTTCAGTGGCAATCCAGAGTCTGCGATTAAGGTCATTGCTGCTTCTTTCAGTGTTCTGTTCTTCCGCTCAGCAAGACCATTCTGTTGAGGCGTGCGTGCAGCAGACGTCTCGTGTTTGATTCCTTCAGTCTCGCAGAATTCCTTGACTATTGAGCTCAGAAACTCAGTACCTCGGTCGGAATGGATCTTCTTAATCTTGATGTCCTTCTTGACATTGAGTCTCTTCAGTAGCCTCGACAACGTTGTCTTGACGTCAGACTTGTTGACGATAAAAAGTACCCACGTATTTCTGGAATAGTCATAGATAACCACCAGTGTGTACTTCTTGCCTCTGATCATCACAGGAGAAACTGGCCCAAAAAGGTCCATGTGAAGGAGCTGAAGGATTCCGTCAGTAGATGGTGACAGAATTGAATAATGACTTCTCTTTGTTTGCTTTCCTTTAAGACATGCTTCACATTCTTATTCTTTTTTCAATGCTCGCTTGGGCAGTCCCCTGACAAGAGATCCATTAGCTAGTTTGTTCAGCACCTTAATGTTGAGATGACTGAGCCTTTTGTACCACAGCCACTCAGTTCTGTCTTCGTTTCGTGCCATCAAACAAGCTTCAGGCTCCACAGATTTCCAATTAGCCACATAGATGTTATTCTTCTGTGTTCCTGATAATACTGTTTTACCTGTAGATTTATCCAATACATCACAAAAACCAGTGTCAAATATCACTCTTTTATTGTTATCACAAAATTGACTAATAGAGAGAAGGTTATGTTGGAGCCCTTCAACATAAGATACTTTTGGAACTATGGTGGTTCCAATATTCAGTTTTCCGTATCCTCTCGTGTAGCCTTTGGCATTGTCGCCAAAATCTATTCTGGGTCCATCTTTAGTGATGTAATCCGTCAGCAGTGTTTTCTGGTACGTTATGTGTTTGGAACATTCGCTGTCTACGTACCATGGGTCTTTTTGTACCTGCAAAACAAAAAATCACACTTAGGTACCCTTTAGGTTTCTTTTGGGTCCTTCGGAGTTAGTGGTTTCTCAATCCAAATCTACCTGACTACTTTTGTAGTTCCAGACAGCTTCCGTCCTGACCCGTCAACATACTTCACTCTTGGACTCAGTGGTGTTGACTCTTTCTGCTTCAGAGGTTCAGCAGTCCTGATCTTCTGCTTAGTTGGACTCATAACCTTCTGAACTGATTCAGTATCTTTCCTCTGGATCTTAGGTTCCTTCTTGACCACTGGCTCGAAATAGTAAATTTCGTACTGAGCTGGATGAGTCAAACTCTGAGGCCCATGTTGATATGCCCATCTCACTAAATTTCCCCCTTGCTTCTAACGGGGAGGTTGTGAGCGAGATCTGCCAGACTTCTGATCGTGGGATGAGGTACATTCACCTTTTCCTTTCCTTTTGTCAAAGGTTTCTAGGGTTACGAACGTTCGGTACACCCTTTGACAAACATATCGGCAAGCTTTGTTCTTTGAATCCTCGTGGAGCCGAGGTCGAAGCTTCAAAAGTGTAACCTAATCCTTCTGTATGGGTTACAGGTCTCTGACTTGTGAGCATAGCTTCGAGCTTCTTCTCTGCACCAAGAAACCTGTCGGTCATCATAACGTTCCAGACCTCATCACTCTTCCTGAGAGTTTCGTCGTTGTGTCGTAGTTCTGAGTATTCCTTCTTGAGTAGACCCACTTCAGGGACTTTCATTGCCAAGTCTTTGGTCAATACTGAGATCAGTCCTTCCTACTACTGAGACTAGGTCATCAGAGAATCAATCTCCTCTTTCAGTCTCTTGACAAGCTGAGCCAACTCAGTAGAGTCCTGATTGGACTTAGAAAGTCTCTCATTTTCGGTTCTTTGGAGATCTGCTCTTAGGAGTCCTGAAGGGTCTGACTAAAATCCAAACTCATCTTGATCTGCTCGTCTAGTAGGGCTTCGTAGCACAGTGTATATTCAGGATGATCACCTGCAGTAGATAGTGTATTGTGTGTGCATGGTGAAGAGGGTATATCAATAGCATAAGAGTTTACCTCATCCTCTTCTCCAGCCATGAGACACTTCTCATTGTCTTCAACCTCTACTACGATGAATGAGACTTCATCATCTGATGAGTCCATGAAGTTTTCCGCCTCTTCTAAGTCACCTGAAAGCTCTCCAGTAATAAATGCTTGCACTTTTTGGCGAACTTCTCTCTTCGAGCTTGTCGCACAGCTCTCTCGGCCGCGCTCAGCTCTGGACACTCATATTGGTAGTGCACATCCTTCTTGCAGTTGTAGCATGAAGAGGGTCTGTTTGGTTTTGATTCTGAGTTTTCAGACTTCAAAGCAGGTTCTTCATTCCTGCATTCAGAGAGTTTCGAGTTATGATCTCCTTCGGAAGGTGATTCATACTTACCTCGGGATTTCTGGAAGGATTTCTTCAGTTTGATCCTCCTATCCTTCTCTCTCTGGTATTTAAGGACCAGCAGAGCATAGCATTCAGCCAGGGTTCCTTCAGTAGGAATCAGAGCTGAGCTTGTCAACGTAGTCTAGTTTCTCACTGCTGCTTTTGGAGTGCTGACTGATGCTTTTAGGGCATGATCATGTGAGGTGTCAGCTCCACCCTTATCTTGTGAGGTAGACTGAACTCTAACTCCTCTGCCTTTAATTTGGAAAATTGGTCAGTAGAAACAGAATCAAGGTCAGAGAGTCGAAGATACGTGGCAAATGAACTCCAGCGTCCTCCAGACAGTGCCCACAGAATCTTCAGGTTCATCTCACTATTCGAGAGCTTCTTCCCTAGCCCGTTGATTGAATTCATGATCTTGGTGAATCTATCGTTTAGATCTTCAATCTTCTCATTGGGCATGAGGGTGAGCCTCTCAAGCTTCTGGAGCTCCAGCGTTAGTTTGTTGCTTTTTATCTTCTGAGCCCCCCGGCTCAGTAACGCCAGCGCATCCCAGAGTTCCTTCGCGGACTTGCAGTCCTGAACCCTGCCCAGATAAGAATCACTGAGAGTTGTTAGAATAGCATTACGACCAACTCTATCTAGATTGTGAAGCTTCTTCTCTTCTTGCGTATATTCAGATTTGTCTTTAGGCACCATCTCCCCTGTCTCAACTCCACCTTCCTCTTTGTATTTTACACTGTTTATCATAGGAATGATATGGCCGATTTCCAGCACATCAGACATGATGTCATGTAGTGAGGTCAGATGATCCTCCATTCTGACACATCATACACCATAGTTCTCTAGTGAGAACATGGGCATCTGGATCCCTGACATATTAGACATATTAAGAAAAAGGGGTTAAGGATGAATGAAGAGATGTTATGTTGTGAAAAACGTTTTCAAAATGATCAGTTTGAGTAGACCAGTTTTAGAAAACAAGAGTCAAAAGAACTCCTGCTATGATACCAATTATTGGTCCCGAGTCAAACGTTCAGGTGTAGGGGGTGAATACACCTGAAAACCTTTTTCTCAAACTCAAAACGCAATCAGTCCGTTTCATGGAAGATGTCTACTGAATGGATTCAGCAGACCAAGCAAGCGGATCTTGATCGAGCGGATAGAGTATTGGCGATGCGAGGTGCGCTGGGCGGCGATGTCGAATTCGAGAACCATTCAACAGAGGCTCAGTAGCGTGCGGAATTGTATATGCCCAATTTTAGTTTTTTCGAAAATGTTTGTTTAACAAATCAGTTCAGTATAGTTCAATGTTTTAGCTTTTAACTGAAATGTTGTTGTATGATTTTGTAAGATAATTTTTAGTATGAACATTATATCATGCAACAAATAAACGACACAACAGTTTTTAAAATGGTTTGGATACGCAAGATCCTACGTCCACTCGTCCTTAACAACACATGACACTATTTTATTATACTGAGTTAGTCTCAGTTAGTTTGTACGTAGGACAAACTTTTACTTGTGACTATACTGAGCAAGTCTCACTTTACAGGGTCAAACAAGAGTGTTTGAATGTATCTCCAACTATGAAGGAGTTCTTAACAGTAAGAACGGTTCAATAAATGAAATCATTTGGTTTAAGTTATGGATATTACAATGAGCTTAATGTTATAGGGTGAGAACTGGAAAGGCTTCTAGAGTGAAGAACAAAGAGGATAGAGCAACTCTGGGTTCGTGTTCTCCACTTGAATAACCGATAAGTATTCTAGAGCTTTGATTCTTTGAATGCTTGAGTTCTCGTATGGTTTCTTACATGATCGTGTAGTGCGACTTTGAAGATCACGACCTTCCCTCTATTTATAGGTGTGACTCTAAATAGATCCGTTGGAGACGAACTGTCCACATGTCACTCTATAACTAGGTAGCAAACGGCTTTTTTTCGAATTCTGTAGAGTCCCCTTACTTTTCGGAAAAGTGGTTGACTTGCAGCTTTATGTCGGAGATTTGCCAGCTGGCTGCTTGTCATTGGTCGAGGTACATAAAGTGGTTGAGACACTTGCAGACTTCAAGGTTGATACTGAAGCTGACTTTTTCAGTTGTACGACCTCAGACAACTCTACTGGAATGATATTGAAGTCCACTGTCAGTTAAAGCAACTAACATGCCGTTGTTGAGTTTGACGTATAGGTTCAGTAGTGTACTCCTGCTGAATTCAACTCTACTGAAGGTCAAGACTCGAGTTTAGTAAACTGCTTGTTGGTTCCGAGTCATACGTTCAGGTGTAGATGGGGGGAGGGTGAATACACCTGAAAATTTTTTTTCAAACATGAACGCGAACAGTCCGATTTACGGAGATTGTATACTGAATGAATTCAGTAGACCAGACAAGTTGTTCTAGATCGCGTGGACAGAGTGACTGACTATACTGAGGTCTGCTAGCTAACTGATGTCAGAATTCAGTACCGTTCAATAGAAGTTCAGTAGCGTGCGGAATTGTGTAGGCCCGATTCAGTTTGGTTTGAAAACGTTTGTTCAAGAAAACTGTTTCAGTAGATTAGTGCACTCAGTTAAGCTTTTTACTGAAACTCTGTTGAATGATTTTGTAAACAGTTTTCTGAATGAACTGCAACAGTAAAATGACACAACGACTTTTAAAGTGGTTCAGATATCCAAAATCCTACGTCCACTTTGTCCCCGAACAAGGCGGGGAGGCTATTTTATTATCCTGAGTTAGTCTTAGTCAGTTTGTACACAGGACAAACACAGCCTTGTGATTATACTGAGCAAGTCTTAGTTTACAAAGTCAAACAAAAATATGTTTGAATGTTTCTCCAACGATGAAGGAGTTCTTAACAATAAGAACAGTTCAAGAGATGAACTCCTTCGGTTCTAAGCTATAGATAAATTCAGTTGAGCTTAGGTTAGAGGGAAAGGGAACAAGAAAGGGCTTCTAGAGTGAAGAACAGTGAGGAATAATCTCTCTGGGTTCGTGTTCTTCACTTGGATGCTAGAGGATTTGATTCTATGAAAGCTTGGGTTCCCTATAGCATTGTGAGTGCTTTTCGCGGTTGGTTCTCTTCTCTGCAGTTCTTCGCGGAAAGCTTGTGTTCTTGTTTACTCGATGCTCGTATGTCGTGTGTCGTTGTTGATATATTCAACGATTTGATTTCCCCTCTATTTATAGAGGTGAGCTATGGATAGATCCGTTGGAGATGAACTATCCACGTGTCACTCTATTTGGGTAGCTAACGGCTCTTTTGAAATCGTACAGAGTCCACTTTCTTTTTTAGGAAAGTGGTTGACTTGTAGCTTTTACCAGTTACTTTAACAGCTGGCTGCTTGTCATTGGTCGAGGTGTAGAAAATTGTTGAGACATTCAGACTTCAAGGTAGATGCTGAAGCTGACTTCTCTAATGCGTACGACCTCGGACAACTCTACTGATTTATTCTTTGAAGATCACTGACAGTTAAGACAACTGTCAGGCCGTTGCTGAGTTTGACCAAGTGTTCAGTAGTATACTCCTGTTGAGTTCAACTCTATTGAGGGTCAAGGCCGAGTTCGAAATGGCTTCTCTGCCGAGTCCGGTTCTACGACTCCACGAACACCTTTCAGTATGCTGCTCCTGCTGAGTCCAGCACTACTGAACTTTGAACACCTTTCAGTATGTTGCTCCTGCTGAGTCCAGCAATTCTGAATTTTCACTCCATGGTACTAAGGCGAAAAGTCTACTGAGATTCAGCAGACAGAACTTCTGAGCTTGGGACCATGCTGAAAGCAAGTCTACTGAGTCTGATACTCTCAGAGAAAAAGGCATTACAAATACAAAGGAATGGTTCACCAATCAACATAGGGTTTTGGGATTAGTCAAATCTTCTAAACATTCTACTGCTGAATCATCTCCCAACACTGCTGCTGAGTCTAGTTCTACTAACTCCTGAACACTTTTCAGTATGCTGCTCCTGCTAAGTTCAGACGTACTGAATCTTCAATCCATGGCACTGCGGCGGATAGTCTACTGAAGGACAGCAAATGGAACTTCTAAGCCGGACCATGCTGAAGACAAGTCTGCTGAGTCTGAAAAACTCAAAGACAAGGATGTTAACTTTTACAAGGGAATGGTTCACCAATCAACATAGGGTTTTGGGATCAGCCAAATCATTAACAACTAAACAACAACTGAATCATCTCCCAACAGTATCTACATCCTCGTTGTTTCTCTTGAGATTTTGAATCGGCATAGTGTTTGCTGCAAATAACTCATACAGGAGGAAGAAGTTGAATTTTGAACTGAGTCGTGATAAGTTAGGATTTGTAGCTCCCTTGTCTATTTTAATTTGTGTATCATTTAATGTGGAAGTGCAGATTTTTAGCCAAAATTGGAGGAAAGAGGATGGAATTTGAAGTAAGAAAGAGAAAGATAAATATGGGCTATAGTGAACATTCTGTGCAAAATTAGGTTGTAAAGAGACAATATGAGCATGAGAAACTTTAGGCCGAAAAATTAGAGATGCCCAAAGTCTAATTATGGCTCATCTCTTCTATTACTGCATTTGGAGGGAAAATGTAATGTTTAAAGAGGAGCAAGTACAGTCTACACAGTGATATCCAACAGTTAATGCATTTATCCAAGGAGTAGGTCAGCTACTCTGCAGACGCCCAGTTTCTAAGGAAGCTTAATGAAAAATGTGGAAAATGATAAAGAAGGCTTATCTTCAAGGAAAACCCACTCACTTTTCATCATCTTCAACCTTAGTTTAGTTTAGCGCTCTCTCTCTAGAAATTCCACCATTAGAATAGAACTCAATAACTCTTGGAGGAGAAGACTTCTGTTTATTACAATTGTTGGTTAGCTTTTATTATGTATTAAATTCAAGTCATTAATGCAAGTAGTTATTTCTCTCTTAACTTCCATTTTTGTTTTGTCTTAATATTCTGCGCGTGAGCATTGATTATCTCTTTACCTTTTTGTCTAAATCTTTATGAGGAAGAAAATATTGTCCTTTCATACTTTTAACATTCCATGCTATTAAATCCACATGATTTTAAGTTTGTACTTTGATATTCCTTCTTTTAAGCAGCTTGTTCATGTTAATTTTATGTAATTTTATGTAAAGTTACAATTATGCTCTTTACTTCCAGACTTGTGTCATGTTGTCCTTTTACAAGTTTATTTTAGCACTTTTAGTTAATATGAGGAGCTAAGTACGAGATCCGGGGGTAATGAGGCACCACTCCTAGAAGTCGTGAGGTGTGTTAATATGCTTAAAAATTAGTTAAGCTAGGGTTTTAATCGAACTCTGTATTGGTAGGTTAGTGAACTGCTTAGGCCGACCAGTCTGGGTAGGTAGCTGCTTTCAGTGCATATGTAGATTATTAAGCTTCGCTTTGTATGCTCAACATCGCTCGCTAGAAGCTTTGTCCCGGTTCCCTTGTTCTTAATGCTACTCGGTCGTAACCTAGTCATTTGTTCAACAACGTAGGTTAGTTACTTGGATAGGTGATTTGTTTCTAAGCTCAACATGGCAATCACATTTGCGTATAATGATCGGACGCTCATGTGCTCAACACGGCGCCCTGGCCAGGTACCCTTAGCTGAACCAATTCATCTAGTAGTCTATGATCAATGAGGGAGTGGTGTGGAATTACCTCATTCGGATTGTCTTTATTGTCTTTCTTAATCAGCTATTTATTATTGCTTGTTATTCTTCTACCCAATTTATATATTCTGCATAGTTTTAGAAAGCCCAAACATAATGGTGGTTGCTAACCAAACCCGAGTCCCTAGAGACTTTGAGAATTAATCTGTCTGTTCCCTATGGATCGATCCCCACTTGACCCTGTGCTAATCTTAGTTTAAGTTGTCTATGTAGGTATTACAAATGTATTTGGTGAGTTAATCCAGATGACATGAAAGGTTGCATCAAGTAAATTAGAGGGTTTTGGATTTTGATGCTTCTCAATAAAAATAATTATCTTTTTTTTCATTTGAAATTTGAATGCATAATAAATAAGAGGGAATTGCCAAACTAATTTCATTACAAAGAAATACATCCCATATCTTTTCTAAATTCTTAATCTAATTTTCTATTAAAAAACTAATTCTCAAATAAATCTCTCTACAAAATATAATACTCAAATTAATCTGATCTACACCACATATATAGTTAATTACATGGAAATTAATTTATTTCATTTAATTAACATAATATCTTTCCTTTTTAAAGTCATTTTATCACGTGTAAATTGTACTTTGTTATTAATAATTTCAATATGACAACTCTTCTTTATTTATTAATTTCTGAATTCATTACATATCCCCACGCTAAACATGCTATAGAAATAGAACTATCAAAATATAAAAGTTTCTAAAAGATATAAAATATTATTGAAATGCCTTTTGGATTTTATTTTATTTCATAAAATTATAATAAAGTGGGAATTTTGATTAGATAAATAATTGACTATCTATCCATTTTTAATTCATAAAATGATTAAAATTGTTTATATTTCATGTTTTTTAAATTGAGTTTTGTAATTTCACAACATTTAACGGTGCCATAAAAATTTTAAGAGACATGTGGACATAGATAGTGTATATAAAAATTTATGACAACTCGATTGTTAAAACAAGGTTGGTATAACAAATACAATAAAGTTATGAAGAAAATAAAAGGAAAAATATTATGCTAAGAATTAAATAGAGGAAAGAAAAATATCACGTAAAAGAAATACTCCCACCGTCCCATTTGATAATGTCCTGTTTCCTTTTTGGGTATTCCACTCATCTTGTCTCAAATCTAAAATGGTAAGAAATGAGTGGACCACAATCATCTAAACAAGTGAACTCTACTATCTTATACTTTTACACACCACCACTTTAAACATTTTTACCAACTATTTTAAATTCCGCGTTGAAATCCAACGAGACATTATCAATGGGATGGAGGGAGTAATAATTTCGATATAGAGAGCTGCCTATATGGCATGGAGAAAACTAGTTTGACAATTATATATATTAGAAAGACAAATATTTATTTGGTTTCAACACATGCAACTAGGTTGTAAATGAATCAAGTACTTTTGCTCGATTCGGTATTCATATTCAAGTTTTGATATTCATATTCGAGATTTTGATATTCGAGTTCGAATATAAATATTCGATATGATTCTATTAGTATTCAAATTCGAATACGAATACAAAATCATGATATTCGATTCGATATTCGAAAATATTCAAATAAATCTAAATATACAATACATTTATAAAATATTCATATGTTTAACATTTTTTTAAAACTTATTATAAATTTGGTTCTTAAATATATAATTTTGTATTGAATAGTATTAAATATGTACCAAGCTCAGACTGAATATTTGAATAATGTTGTTTATAAAATACTCAATAAAAAATAAATCGAATATTCGATTCGAATCAAATAATTCGAATATCAGTAACGAATCGAATACGAATCAAATTTAATATTCGAAAATGAATCGAATACCGAATCGAATACTGTTTTATTTGATTTAATTCGATTCAATTCGTTTATAACCTACGTGCAATCGTTCTTGCGTTTTTATTTTTATTACTTTTTTATCTATTTTCGTATTTTCCTTATTATTCATTACTATTTTAAATTGTAAGACCTTACATGAAGTCATCCCACAAGAGAATATTTCCTTAAAAAATATTGTTTTTTAAAACTTTTTTGTGAGAATACTAGTATTATGTTGAGTCATTAAAAACATATAATTAGTAACTGGTCAAGTTCATACTTTCGCCTACTCAATTATTATCTACTACCGATGCCATAGTTTTGAAAGTAATAAACCCATAAAACTCCTCAATTTCCATTTCAATATTTTAATTAGATGGTGATTCGTTCAATATATATGTATTGCCAAGATCTAGATCTGTATTCACATATCTTAATTATTCAAAGATTTTCACTGAAGTTTATTGATATACTTCTCTAACTTTATTCGGATGATTGATGCTTTGTTGAACTATTGGATCAAATAATACTTGACAGTAACAACTGGCACCAAATAGACCAAGTCCATACTTAAGCCATGAACTATGTGGTCCAAATAGTTACACATCAGCAAAATTATTAAAAAAAGTTTTTTATAAACTTCAACCTCCTTATTGAATCAGTTTTTCAAGAGAGGAAGGAACTTCTTTCTTCATTTGTTGGCCACACTGAGACTCAATGGTGTGTGATCAAAGGAGAGTGATTTTAGCATCGGGACGAGTGCTGCCACGATCGTCTTCACGGAAGAATCGATTTCAGAGATATTTCACAGCTGAGTTTTTTTTAGAAGAAATCACCGATCGATAACTGATACAAAGGAAATAAGTTTGGAAAAAATTATTTTTTTAATAATTTTGCTGATGTGTAATTATTACGCTATAAGGTCCACAACTTAAGTTATGGACCTAATCTATGATAGAATTTTTCCACAATTAGCAGTTATTAACAAACTGCTTAGTACAACGTAATTATTCCTAATTTGTACTCCCACCTATTCATTTTAAATATGGCTTCATGTTCTTGCACATGATCAATTAATAAACAAAAATTATTTTAAATTAACTCTAATTAATGATAATTAAGTATTGGGTTAGTTTTTTCTCTTAATTAAAGTGTAAAAGACATGAATACCCTTGATCGTGTCATTATTTAAGCAGATATGCATGACTTCCTTTGTGACACACTAAAGAGAGAGAAAAAAGATGGTGAAAGAAAACGAAAAGAAAGTGTGTGTGACTGGAGGGACTGGTTATCTTGGATCATGGTTGATCAAGAGGCTCCTGGAAGACGGGTACTCCGTCAACGCCACAGTAAGGCTTGATCCGGGTTAGTATTTCATCTCGTATTATATTACTCCCTCCACATGATTTTTAAGAAGAGTTAAATAAAGTGTTTGTAATAATTTACTATTTTTAAAAATGGAGCAACAATTGTGGTACGGTCTGAAAAGTAAATGAAACAACAATTATGGAAGTGAGGGAGTATTAAATTAATCTGATACATTAACTACACCTACGTAATATGTGATATTATTGAAACAGAGGGCAAAAGGGACATTAGCTACATCACCAACCTCCCCGGCGCCGAGGAGCGCCTCCAGATCTTTAACGCCGACCTCGACAAGCCGGAGACGTTCGTGCCGGCGATAGAAGGATGCAGCGGTGTCTTCCACACGGCTCACCCGCTCGATTTCGCCGAGAAAGAGACGGAAGAAGTGAAGCTCAAACGAGTCACCACCGCGTTGCAAGGCATTCTGCAGGCCTGCGCCGACTCAAAAACAGTTCGCCGCGTCGTCTACACATCCAGCATCTCCTCCGCCGCATTCAGCTCCACTCCGAATCCCGACGGCATCATCGACGAGAACTCGTGGACGGATGTCGATCTTATCCGAAGCCTGAAGGTGTTCGGAGGACCGTACATCGTCACGAAAACGCTGACGGAGAAAGCAGCCATAGATGTGGCTGACAAGCTCGGAATAGACTTAGTTTCGGTGCTTCCGACTTGGATTAACGGCCCTTTTATTTGCCCTAATTTTCCGGATTCTGTTTACGTCTCCATGGGATTAATTCTCGGTACATCTTCTATTCTCATATCATTCATGTCATAACTAGATATGCAAGTCAACTTTATATATAATAAATTAGAATAGAAGATGAAACACGACTTAAATGTGCAGGTGATGAGGCACATTACAAGCATCTAAAGGACACTAGTTTAGTCCACGTGAACGACGTTGCTCGAGCACAGATCCATCTGCTCGAGCATCCGGAGGCCAAAGGAAGATACATTCTGGGAGGGCCTGAGTTCAAGATCGAAGAGCTCTGTGATTTCCTCTCTAAAAGATATCCCGAATACAAGATGCCATCTCCAGAGTAATTATTTAATATTTTTCTTCTAAAATTAGTGATAATTAATTAACTTGAATTTTGGGAATGTAGGTCGTGGAAGGATGCGGTGGCGGTTAAATTCTCAGGGCTGTCGATGAAGAAATTTGAAGCGATCGGATTCAAGTGCGAGAATGGATTGGAGGAAATGTTTGATGGCGCGATTAAATCATTGAAAGAAAAGGATCTTATTTAATTAATCAGTTTGTTTCTTGGAGTACTGGTGGGACTTATGTTTATTCCCCCTTCAGTTTGATTACTTTGATAAGTTGTTTTCTATTTCGTACTTTAGTTGAATTGGTGGTCATCATGTATCGTGTATGCGTGATGAGATAAATAAGAGAGTACGCTTCGTCAGTATTAATCCTGCTCAAATGTGTCCCTCTAGGGCTAAGTAGCATATCTCATATCCCATATTTCATGTCTTAATGTGGTTCTATGACACGGTACTAAACACTTAACTGTTTACAATTAATTTTAATGTGTGACAATATTAGGACAGAGGATCTGAGACAGGGGTTCTCATCCTGACTTTGAAGAAGTAGAACAATTACATTGATTTTGGCACTTAGATCAAGAAACTTTGTTTAACTGTGTATTTTATGAGTTTTAACTGTATTAAGAAATGAGCATAATTTTCGAGGAATGGTTGGTGAAAGAAATGAGAATTCATCCAAATTTTTGCAAGGCATAGTTGAAGCATTCGATTTTTTTTCTTTTTTTTTTTTCATATTGTATTAAGAAATAATTTTAAGTTTCCAAGAAGTTAAAAATCATAAATTTCTAAGTTCGGAGTGGAACGAAAATGGTGTGAGAGTTAGATTTTTGGAGAGAAAGAGTATGATAATGTGGTGATGAATAGTAAGTAGGAGGGACCTACTTCATTTTTTGTTTAAGAGTATTTTTTGCTATTTTAGGAAAGAGAACAGTAATAGCGGGACACCCCAATTATAAAAGTAGGACAGTTATAGCGGGATGGGTGGAGTATTAAATGAATTAGACCGTAATGAACAATATCCATTAGTATAAATAGTAATAATTGTATTTTATTATTAGGAAATAATAAATAATGTTTATTGATATTGATTAATTATTAAGAAATAATTAGCCAAAAATAGAGACGAGTTCCAAATAAAATTATTAAGGGGTGTTTGCATATGATTATTATAAGCACTTTTTATTTACTTTTATTTAAAGTTTGAAAATAATTATTTTAAAATAAAAGCAGTAGGTTTTTCTATCGATCATAAAAAAAACATATATATTTGGTAGTTTTGAAAATTATAGTGATTTGAGTGTCAAAAGCGTCTCAATAATTGCTAGTTTTAGAAAAGCTACGATAGTAAGTAGATTTTCTAAACACTAAAAAGCTCTTTAAGTGATCAATAAGCAGATAAGTGTTTAAAATAAGTATTTGCAAACAAACCCTAAGTATTTGCCAAAAAACAAAAAGACCACCAAATGGAAGCATATTTTGCTAAATTGCTAAATTATTGATAATTCAAAATTCTTATTAATGAATTATGTTATTGCACCATTTATTTATATAAAGTTTTAAAAAAACTATTTTTATATATTATCGAATCAATGATTAACCAATCAAAAGGTATACCTAGAATAATGTTATTTTTATAAAACTTTATTAATTTATAGAATATTAATAATATATGGTCTGTATCTACCGTTGCTCTCTAACGTTTATGGTATTCTTCTGGGATTAGCAACAAAATTTTGAAATAGCACGTCAAATTCTGGGACTTGCAGCACGTTGAAGATGCAGGCTGGCGGCAAGAATCCTAATCCATTTGCAGTAATTGTTTCAGAAAATGAATATAAATAAATGAAGAGCAAATATTCCATAAATCATTTATAGAAATGCGTGAAGCAGATCGGCAAGCTGTCACGGGCTCCTGCCTCAGCTTCAATTTTCTATAATTTTAACTTCTCTGGAAAAAAAAATCTCTCTTGATCTTTGTCGTTCAAATTGAATAATCAGTGATATCAATATCCTAATTTCTAGCTGTCAATTTTGGCATGTAATATACTAATCTGGTAGTTCTAGATGGGAAGATAGGTGTTTTCCCTTTCATAGAAAACGCCCCAGCAATCAAAAAATCAAAGAACATGCCAGTAGGCACAATAGAGATGAAACCCATACAATCAATAACAAAACAAGTCATCAAGGAATGCTTGATCAATCAGGTATGGAAATTGAATTATTTTGATTGCATTGCATTGCATTATTTTGTATTGCATTGCATTATTTTGATTCTAAGTTGTATTGCATTATTTCATAAACAATGTCAGATTGTACCAGCTATAAAAGCCAGATGGCCTCCACATGCAAGCAAACTGATATTTATTGAGTTTACAAAACTGCATGATCGAGGTGGTGAAAGTTAGGGGACAAAATTCTTATAAAATTCCCCACATGAAGAAGGATAGCTTAATTAGATCAGGAACTCTTCCATTGGACTTGGAAGTGCCTGAAACCTTGGTGAAAGAATGTATTGCTTATATGCTTGAAAATGGTACCTTGCATGAACTTGAAGATCTAGAGAACAGATTGGGTTTGAGAGTGGATGATTGGACTCTTTGAAGAAACAACTATTGAAGGAAGGGAAGAAGGCATGTTGATTTTCAATGTTTTTTGCAACTGTGCAGTCTAGAAATTATTATAAGGGGCTCTTGTACATTTTGGTATATGTAGTTGTAAGATGCAGTTTTATTTTGTTAGCCATATATGCAACTTTTTTACAAAAAATTGAAAAGATCAAATGTTGTTTTGCAGTGATTGACCTATTCAAAAGAGATTCACTCAAAACTTAGGTCTCTAAGATGCGAATCTCATATGCAAAGGCATCTATACGGGTTGTATTCAAGTTAATGAATACAAAACCAAAATGAATATTGCATATGCAGGAGCATCAACCCTGAAAGACCTCAGTCCTAATCACCTTACCATAGACAACAAGCATCAATCAAGGACAGCAAACATAACAAACAAGAACATATGCCTTCAGACAAAGCTAATAGAAAATTCAACGAAGGACCACAAAATATTAATGTTTCGTCAGCGAGGCATCGATTTTCATTCCACAGTTACGAATTATAACGAATTTGTGTTTGAAGACCTATCACCACTTTTAACTGTCTTTCCAAATTCCATTAAGTACTAAGTTGGAGAATTGATATTTTAAATTCTACTTTGATACAACTATAACAAATTTTAATTGCATATGTTTATAGCTATTTCTTGCGACTAACATACTCCATGCCTTTTTTTACATCACCAATGTAGTTGTTTCTTATTAACAATAATAACATATAACGCATATCTATACAATGGAAAATACTGATGAGTTTCGACGAGAAATGTGGTGCTCCGGAATCCACAAGGATCACAATTGTATTCACAATCAAGAGTTTCTTTGTGTTTAGTGTGATTGAGAAAAGAAAGCACGTGAGAAATCTAGGGTTTGATAATGAAGTTTTTAACCCCTGGTTATGTCAAATTAAATATGTTTTAGTATGTTAAACTAGGCTAAGAGTAAACAGAGGAATTTCTTACGTGTTTTAACTAAACTCGAGACTTTATATATAAGATGATATTGGTTTTATATGAAACAACTTTAAGCTTCCTTTAAAAGTGTTCAAAAATATTTTTTTTTTTACTATCGGAAAATGTTATAAAATGTCTTTCTCGTTATTTTCTATCATGTATTGATTTTCGTGTCTTTTTGGATTTTGAAGGGTCCCTCATTTCATGTTAGTACTTGGTACACAATAAGGATCATACATTGTGATACTAACAACATGTGCGCTTTCTAAACCCTCATTCGACGTTTTAGGTCGGACAAGAGCCTCGATCGATTCGTCAGTAGGAACATTAAACGGGTGGAATGCACAAAATAATTTTCACGGATAAACAGTAATTTACAGAGCTTAATAACTCGAAAATAATCTTTAGAGAAAATATTACCCACCTTTTAGTAGATCGATTTACCCTAAGAGCCTTCTCGACGCCAGGAGTCTCTTCCATGGTCAGATATTATACATGAATAGGGGGTAGGTAAAGGAACATTATATCAAAATTTGACTTGAGTTAGATCAGTTGTGACCTCTAAAACTATACGACAATCTCAACCTAAAACAGAGTTACAAAATGCAGGTTCTTGTCGATCGACTAGGTTCATGGTCAGAACTCCTTTTTTACGTGAATGAAAAAAATACCAACTAAACATTTTTGAAAAGATCTGCATGTCTAGAGTATGTAGGAAAAAGCAGGGGCGGATCCAAGGGGGGCGTCCGGCGGCGGCGGCCCCCCCGAACTCGTGTCGAAACGCGATTTTATATATGTAATTTTCAAGACCCCCCCCCCCCCCGAATGTACACTTCACCCTCTTCTCTATCGAATTTTTAAGTTTCGCCCCCCCTCTCTCGTAATCCTGGATCCGCCCCTGGGAAAAAGAATTGGGTGTAAAGCTTTTGTGTGGAGTGAGACAGATTAATGGAGTTTGTCAGGAGATCACCAATTTCTGACAGTTGAAAGAAAGTATCATTTAAAATATGAGGGTTGGTCTAAAAATTACCAAATGTAACAGAGACTTCTAATTTGACTTTCACTATTTTTCTGGAATTTTTCAAGTACCACAAACTTATATATTTCAAGAGGAAGATCACGACAAAACAAGGAAATAGTAGAACAAGTCCCCTTGGGATGGCATAGCGGTGAAGGTGGGTGGCCCGGGACCAATAGGTCATGGGTTCAATTCCCACTGGACACGCTATGTGTGAGCCTGTTACCCTGTCACATTAAGGGTGGTTTAACTCTTCTGTGTGGTTTGCAGACTATTGCACAGGAGCGAGGTTTACCCTGTGCGCACCAAAGGTAGCGGTTGCGGGTTTCTCGTCAACAAAAAAAAAAAGGAAATAGTAGAACAAATTTTGTCAAGTACTTATCTACCCAAATCGAGCTATGTAGACGTTCTATTACACCTAGTGACTCCTACTTGGAGCAAATATTGAACATATGATATTATAGAGTGGGTAAAAGTTTTTGCATGCAACATGCATCAATTCAATTTCCTGGTTGAACATGCAAAGGAAGAGTAGAAGATAAATAGTTAAAAAAATTCATTTTCCACTTGTGGATCTATATATGCATGAACACTCTCCATCTCCAGGTTCTTGGCAGCGAAACCTGTTAGAAAAATCGTTTATAATATTATATATATATATATATATATATATATATATATATATATATATATATTGTTATTATGGAAATTTAATTAGCATTTAATGCTAATTTGACTTGGGCAAAATTCAGTCCGTTTAATCGTCTTTTCGAACCTCAATATTTATCCGATTTATGAATTCAGATATATGACGTCGATCTACATTTCGAGTAGATAATTATAGTGTGCTTATTTTTTGATTCCGATTTTCGGTGAGTGAGAAATAGTGGCTCGAAGTTTGGGGGGACAAAACTCATATGTTACCTAAAGTATAGAAACTTACCTAATTCGGGTTTTGGAGAGTTATTACATTAATCAATGTTCCACATTGATTAATGTGTAATGTTTTGTGTGGTATTTAAGTCTCTACCATTTTAGTAGGAGATAACAAAGTGACATGTGGTGGGCTTGGGCCACACATGCTCATGCGCGCGAGCCTTTTCGTCGACCGTCTCGCGCAGCACCGCACTGCGCCCGTGCCCGGCCCCGATTCTGATTTCGGTTCTGGTTCCGGTCCGTGTCCGTGTCTGTGTCCTTGTCCTTGTCCTTGGACTTGAACTTGGACTTGGATCTTGGCAATTGGTCCTTTGGGTGGTCCGTGGGCTTGTCCGTTGGGCTTGGCTATTGGACTTGGCATTGGACTCGTGTGAACTGGCCCAGTTCAACATTGGTGGCCTGATCCAATTCGTGGTGCAGTGCACCTGCCACATCCAATTCATGGTGCAGTGCACCCTAAACCCAAAATCAACACCCTTTCACCTGGGGGAAGCAGCCTATAAATAGGCAGGTGTTCATTCCATTTCAACACACCTGCAATCACATCTGCATTCTTAGCTACATCTTAGCTCCAGTAGTTGTCCAGCAGCCTTTGACCTCGCCGGAAAAGTCCAGCTCGCCGGAGCTCGAAGATCTTGCGGTGCTGCAATCCTCGAAACGTCGTCGTTTCATCTTTGGGGACGATACGCCAAAATCGAGAGCACTACCGGGGCGTATTTCGTCTTGCGGATAGAGGACTCCTCGACTCGACGGTTTCTTTTGTTTATTTCTTTTTTTAGGTTTACCGGTTTACTTTGTAAAAGCAGTTTGTATTCCAACAATCGCAAGATGAAATATCTTACCTAGCTGCTTCAAGTAAACTGAAAAGATGTCTTCCTCAAGTGCTGCCATCTCCGACGCTGCCGCCGCCTTGCTTCTGCCGCTGCTACCAACAATGCCACCGCTACCGCCTTCTCCTCCACCTCGGACGTTGTAGCCTCCTCCGGCAATGTGGTCCAGGCGGTGTCTGTCCCTACACCTACTCCGGCTTTTGCTAATCCAACCCTCGCTGCCATGTCCGCCGCCACTAATGCAAGGATAGCACTTAACCGTGCTAATGCCACTAACTCGGCATTCAACTTCAATGCGATGTCCTCTACCTTGCAGAGTAATATCCCTTTGGGAGTGTGAACCATCATGGTGTGGTGGGGGGTTCGAACCCAACCCTAACAGCACCTCTGCACTCGTCTAGAGTGTTGCCCACTGCCGAGAAGCCGGCCAAGTTTGGTGGAGCCGACTTCAAAAGGTGGCAACAAAAGATGTTGTTCTACTTTACAACATTGGGGTTCACGACCGTGCTGATGGAGAATGCACCCGCCCCTCCAAGTGAAAACAAGGAGAATACTAAAGTCCGCATAGCCTACGAAAATTGGCTAACTTCTGACTACTTTTGTAAAAACTTCTTGCTTAGTGGACTAGATGATAGTTTGTACAGTGTATATGCAAATGTAAGGACCTCCAAGGCAATTTGGGAGGCACTTGAAAGAAAATACTGTACTGACGATGCAGGAACCAAGAAGTTTGTAGTCGCCAAGTTTTTGGACTACAAAATGGTAGACTCTCGACCGGTCATGGAGCAAGTGCAAGAGTTCCAACTCATTGTCCATGACGTCCACGCCGAAGGTATGCTTTTGCCGAATGCTTTTATCATGGCAACTGTAATCAAAAAGCTTCCCCCGAGTTGGAAGGACTTCAAGAGCTACTTGAAGCACAAGCGAAAGGAAATGACGCTTGAAGACCTTGTGGTCAAGCTCCGTATCGAGACCGATATGAGGACTCGAGATGGGAAGGGCAAAGCACCCGTGAAGACCATGTGTTGAAGCAAAATTGGCTAAGATGTCATTTCATTCTGTAGAAAGGAACACAAAACCTCTAGAACTCATTCACACTGACGTATGTGACTTAAAGTTTGTACAAACTAGAGGTGGGAAAAAGTATTTTATTACTTTTATTGATGACTGCACGAAGTATTATACTCTTTATCTTTTAAGGAGTAAAGATGAGGTCATTGAAGCTTTTCTTAACTTCAAAGCAGAAGTCAAAAACCAACTTGATTGTAAAATCAAAATGGTACGAAGTGATAGAGGTGGAGAGTATGTAGCTCCTTTTGAAGAGTTATGTAAGACAAGCGGTATTATTCATCAAACCACTGCCCCCTATTCACCTCAATCAAATGGTGTAGCTGAAAAGAAGAACCGAACTTTAAAAGAGATGATGAATGCTTTGTTGATAAGTTCTGGACTGCCCCAGAACATGTAGGGGAAGCCGTTTTGACGGCTAACTACTTATTGAACAAAATACCTCTAAAAGGTAGGGATGTCACTCCTTACGAGTTGTGGAAAGGAAGGAAACCTTCCTATAAATACCTTAAAGTGTGGGGGTGTTTGGCTAAGGTAGAAGTGTCTTTGCCTAAGCAAGTTGCAATCGGACCTAAGACCGTCGATTGTATCTTTATAGGATATGCACTGAATAGTAGTGCATATCGGTTTGTCATTCATAAGTCGGCCGTGCCCGATATGAATGTTGGAACTACTATTGAGTCAAGGAATGCTATATTCTTTGAACATATCTATCCTTGTAAAAAGGATGATAAAGTTGAGTCAAGCTCTAGTGGTGAAGCAAGAGAAGTTGCTAGTAGTTCTAGAAATGTGGGGGTAGAACCCGCTACGCGTAAAAGGCAAGCTCCCGATCTTGAAACTTTAGAACCAAGACGTAGCACAAGAGCAAAGGTTGCTAAGGATTTCGGTCCTGATTATGTAGTTTTTCTTTTGGATGAAGAACCACGGTCTATAAAAGAAGCTCTTTCTAGACCCGATGGCCCACTTTTGCAAGAAGCTTTCCAAAGTGAAATTGATTCCATCATGCAGAATCACACTTGGGTCTTAACTAACTTACCTGAAGGTTGCAAGCCCTTAGGATGTAAATGGATCCTAAAAAGAAAGTATAAGGCAGATGGGTCAATTGATAAATATAAAGCTCGTTTAGTGGTTAAAGGTTTTAAGCAAATTGAAGGATATGATTTCTTCGATACTTATTCGCCTGTAACGAGAATTACGTCTATCCGTGTGCTTCTCGCGATTGTTGCTTTGCACAATCTTGAGATTCACCAAATGGACGTGAAAACTGTCTTTCTAAATGGAGATTTAGAAGAAGAAATTTATATGGAACAACCTGAAGGGTTTGTAGTACCTGGCCAAGAGCGAAAGGTATGTAAGTTGGTGAAATCCCTATATGAGTTGAAACAAGCACCATTACAATAGCACTTGAAATTCGACGAGGCTATGTTGTCGAATGGCTTTAAGATTAATGAATGTGATAAATGTGTTTACATAAAGAATACAAAAAATGGTTTTGTAATTGTTTGTCTTTATGTAGACGACATGTTAATTATGGGACAAAACCTTCGATAAATGACACCGAGCGTATGCTTAAGAGAACTTTCGATATGAAAGATATGGGAGTTGCTGACGTTATTCTTGGAGTGAAGATTCAAAGAACTCCCAAAGGGATTGTTTTGTCTCAATCTCATTATATTGAGAAAGTACTTGAGAGGTTTAATGCCTTTGATAGTGCACCGGCAAAGACTCCTCTAGAAGTTAATGTTCATTTGAACAAGAATAGGGGTGATCCTGTTGCTCAAGAGGATTATGCTAGAGTCATTGGTTGTCTTATGTACATCACGAATTGTACGAGGCCTGATCTAGCTTGTCCGATGAACAAACTGAATCGCTATACTAGTAATCCTAGTAGAGAGCAATGGAAATCTCTTGTAAGAGTTCTGAGGTATTTGAAATACACTCTTAACTTTGGGGCTGCACTACTCGAGACATCCCCCGAGTACTTGAAGGGTGCTGTGATGCGAGTGGATATCCGACACTAAAGACTCGTTGTCTGCTAGTGGTTATGTGTTCACTATAGGGGGAGGAGCTGTGTCGTGGAGATCCACGAAACAGACGTGCATAGCCCGATCCACCATGGAATCTAAATTTATTGCATTAGATAAGGCTGGTGAGGAGGCCGAATGGCTACGTAATTTTCTTGAAGATATTCCATGTTGGACAAAACCCGTGCCACCTGTGATGATTCACTGTGATAGCCAAGCGGCTATTGGTAGGGCCAAGATGGGTTGTATAATGGTAAGTCGAGACATATTCGTCGTCGACATAATACCATAAGACATTTGATCACGAGTGGGGTTATCTCTGTAGACTGTGTCAAGTCTATAGATAACCTAGCGGATCCGCTTACTAAGAGTTTGAATCGAGATCAAATGTATAAGCTCGTAGAGCGAATGGGAGTTAAATCCATAATTTAAAGACGATTATAGTGGATACCCAACCTTGTAGATTGGAGATCCCATGAACTTGGTTCTTTGTAAAAACTAAGCTATATGAGTCAGTTGATACCACACTCAAATAGTCTATCCCTAAAAGAGCTCGAGAGTGTTGGTGACCTGTCAAGTGGTGAGGTTAAGACTTTGACTTTTAATGATTCTTGGATGCCTTCAGAAGGTGGAGTATGATAGGATACTCGAGTAAGAATCACCTATGTAAGTGAAAAGTGAGGGCCGCTTCTATGTGACACTTATGAATCCAAAGAGGGTGTCCACGGCCTGTAAAGGACAAAAACGTGAGAACGGACGAGGTTGAGACTTTATAGCGTTAGTGATATTGTCTAAGTATACACTATGGAGGAATAGTTCAAGGCCACGTGTCCACTGGTCCGCCGGTATACTCGATAGCACTGACTAAAGAAGGTTCAAGGTCACAAACCACCTACCCTGATGCTTTATTGTCTCTTGAGGACAGAGTTGTGTGTCTGCATGCATGCATTTGGCTATTTCCACTCATGTGGGGGATTGTTGGAAAAATTGTTTATAATATTATATATATATATATATATATATTTATATATATATATATATATATTGTTATTATGGAAATTTAATTAGCATTTAATGCTAATTTGACTTGGGCAAAATTCAGCCCGTTTAATCGTCTTTTCGAGCCTCGATATTTATCCGATTTATGAATTGAGATATATGACGTCGATCTATGTTTTGAGTAGATAATTATAGTGTGCTTAATTTCTCGATTTCGATTTTCGGTGAGCGAGAAATAGTGGCTCGAAGTTTGGGGGGACGAAACTAATATGTTACCTAAAGTGGAGAAACTTACCTAATTCGGGTTTTGGAGAGTTATTACATTAATCAATGTCCCACATTGATTAATGTGTAATGTTTTGTGTGGTATTTAAGTCTCTACCATTTAGTAGGAGATAACAAAGTGACATGTGGTGGGCTTGGGCCACACATGCTCATGCGTGGCGAGCCTTTTCGCCGACCGCCTCACACGCGGCGCGGCGCGCCGCGCCGCACCACGCCCTTGCCCGGCCCCGGTTCCGGTTCCGGTCCGTGTCCTTGTGCTTGGCTGTTGGAGTTGGCATTGGACTCGTGTGAACTGTCCCAGTTCAACATTGGTGGCCTGGTCCAATTCGTGGTGCAGTGCACCTGCCACACCTGCCACTCCACTTACCATACCCATGTCCACCTGCCTTAATGGCACCAACACCCTTTCACCTTGGGGAAGCAGCCTATAAATAGGCAGGTCTTCATTCCATTTCAACACATCTGCATTCTTAGCTCACTTAGCTGCATCTTAGCTCCAGTAGTTGTCCAGCAGCCTTTGTCCTCGCCGGAAAAGTCCAGTTCGCCGGAGCTCGAAGATCTTGCGATGCTACAATCCTCGACTCGACAATTTCTTTTGTTTATTTCTTTCTTGAGGTTTACCGGTTTACTTTGTAAAAGCAAAACCTGCTAGAGAAGAGGAAGAAGGCAATAGCTCGAAAATCACTACTCGCCAATCGATCTATACACGCAACCACTTCCATTTACACTCTTAGTTGTAACTCAATATCCATTTATAACCAAACTCATAGGAAGTCAACTACAATTTCTTCAGTCAAGACAACAAGACTTTGTTGACACAGTCTACCAAAATAAATTGGTTCACGACTATGTAGCATAGAGAGAGAGAGATACAATGTCGATTATTAAGTCCTAGCTTCATGCTTCGCATTAATATCTTTGGGTGATCACACATGCAGGCCGTGAAATCGAGATTAAAGGGGAAGAAAATTCTTACATGGAATATGCACACTTTGTTAAAGAAAATGCTTCAATGCTCCTTACGATCTCTTCGACAAGAGCAGGGTATAGGGTTGAGGTTCATCAAAGCGAGTGAGGTGTTTTCGAGAGTGGAGAAGTGATGATCTTTTGGGATGACATATATAGGGAGAGAGAGGTGAATAAGCTACTATTATATTCATTACCTAAATTTCTGGCCTAATTAGCTTGTACATACATGCATGTGGCCACGTGTTGGTCTAGGATTGTAATCAAATCGAGCCGAGCTGAGCTTTGGAGAGGCTCGGATCGAATAACAGTTTACTACTCAGGCTCGAGCTCGATACAGGCTTTCCATACAAATTCGAGCTCGAGCTCGAATAAAAATTATTGTATTCGAGCTCGGCTCGAAAGTTCGATAAATCTTATTAAAGTCGGCAAAAAAACAATTGAGTTTGGGTTAATACTCGATACTGAACCGGATCGGCATTCGAAAGTCAAATTTTGAACTTGCATCGGTTCACTAAAACCAATTGGTTTACAGAAACTTTACTCAAGCGACACTAACAATTAACGGAGGGGATAGAGTTTATATAGAAAATATTGTCCTCAAATTCGACCCATTTTCAATGTAGGATGTCAAAACATTTTTGAAGTGAGATCAAAAGAAGTGTACAACTCCCACTTATCCACTTTCCACTATCCCACATTGAATAAATATGAAAAATGAGAGGCAATATAAGCCTATATAAGACCGTCGAGTTCTTCCTATTTTTTCTTTGTAAATTTTTCATTTATTTAATAATTTTAATGAGAAATTCTTATTAATTAAGTTTTAAAATTTTACAAAACATTGTTTACAACTGAATTTATTTCGCTTGTGAACGTCGATTACCATATAATCTGAAATTGATTGGTCATCAATTAAAAATAAATTATACATATAAATTTATTTATTTTTAAATTATAGTATGATTTAATCTAGCCGAGTTCGCGAGCTTTCGAGCCGAATAGTCTCAAGCTCGAGCAGGCTCGAATAAATTGACGAATATCAAATCAAGCTCCAATTCAAGTTCGAACTCAAGTTTTTCGAATTCGAGCCGAGCCTTATCGAGCACGAGTCCGAGCTATTCAAATAAAGCTCGGTTCGATTACAACCCTAGATGGAAACAATACCACACTATCTTACCTTTTCTAAAATTTATAAGTTTCATAGATGTATAGCTAGAAGATTTCATAATCCACTAATTAAGACAAGTTGATTATGGAAGAATCAACTTGTATGCGTTTTAAGGGGTGTTTGCACTAGCTTCTCTATCTCAATTTTTAGCTTAAAGCTGGTAATAAGTGTTTGCAAATCCTAGCTGAAAGCTGCAGCTTCTCTATATGGGATGAAGAGATAGAGATTATTGGGCAGTTGGTAGATAGCAGCTTTCAGCTGCTAGCTGATGTTGAACTGAAATTTTCGGACATTTTTATCCTCTTAAAAAAATTGTTATTCCAATTTTACCCTTTACAATTTCTACCCGTAAAAATGTGACAATATTTTAATACTAATATATGTGTTTAATATATGATATTAAGATATAATATTTATATTAATATGATATTAAAATATTTAATAATATAATATTTATAAATATGATGAGATCGAAATTTTAAAGTAAAATTAAAAGCATAGGATAAGAAGCAACTTTTCAGTTTTATGCATATTAGGGGTAAAATAGTCGTTACATTTAAAAAGTAAAAATATGCTACAACTATCAGCAGCATTTCCTAACACTATTTTCACAACTTTCAGCAGCTTTCAACACTTTTCTGCAAACACCTACTGATTCTCAAATCAGCAACTTTCAGCACTTACGGATAAGCTACAGCTATTGTAAATACCCACTTAGTGTGTTATATATAACTATATTTAGGGGATGTCGACGGATTGGTTAACCAGTTGAACTGTACCGAGAAACAATTTCTTTTTTTAAGATAAAAAAAAAGAACAAGGAAATTTTATCTTGGTATTCTATTTTGATTTTCATTTTTTTTTTCAGTTTAACTATCAATTAGCCGAATCAAACCAAATTGAAAATATTTGATCGGAGACTATTTCGTCGTAAAATCGCGCTACCAAATAATATTTATAAGAACACCTGCACAGAGACTATACTTAATTAAGCACAGCGATAAACAAGAGGTCGATCCTCAGGGAACGGACAATTAAGTGGGCTATCTCTACTATGTAAAATTGACAAAAACTTAGCATGTAAATAACAATGATTAACAACATAATAAAGGGCAATGTAGCTAAGGTAATTCCATACCACCCACTATCCGATCCTAAATTACTAGATGAGTTGGTTTAGTCAAAGCTACCTAGCCAGGACGTTGTGTTGAGCACAAAGGCGTCCAATCTTTTTACAAAACTCTGACTGTCATGTTAAGTATAAAAACAATCACCTACCCAAGTGGTTAACCTACCTTGTTTAGCAATGACTAGGTAGACACTCGGGAGCATTAAGAGCAAGGAACCAAGTCAAGGTCTCTACCGATATTTAGCATTCAAAGAAGAAACCAACTTAATCTACGACTGCCCAGAGAGAAGCTACCTACCCAAACTGATCAGATCTAAGCAGTTCACAAATATCCTACACGGATTACAATTAAAGCCTTAACCTAACCAACTATTAGGCACATCAACATATCTCACGGGTTTTAGGGATGGTACCTCATTACCTCAGCCAGATCTCGGACTTAGCTACTCATATTAAAGCAAGGAACTAAAATAATCATATTAAAGTAAAGCATAGTGCAGATCTGGAATGAAAAAGCAAAATAACAAAGCATCCGATAATGGTATGAAACAAACATTAACTAACAACTTAAAAGAGAGGGAATAACAAGTGAAAGGTCAAAGGCATGTAGATCTAAAGCATAGAATGTAAAGAGCATGGAAGTACAACATTATATTCTTCTAAAGAAACTTAGACACAAAGGTAACAAGAACAAGGTCAAAAGATATGTGTAAAACATTGTTGGGATGAGTGTATATGATAAGATTTGAAGATCCCAAAACCCCTACCTGAATTCGTTTGACACCATTACTTCGTCAAACTTCAAATGCCATTGAAAAGGAGCTTGCTTTAATCCGTATAGAGATTTAACCAACTTGCATACCTTCCTCTCTTGACCAGGTATAATAAAACTTTCATGTTGTTCCATATAAATTTCCTCTTTTAAATCTCCATTTAGAAAGGCAGTCTTTAAATCCATTTGGTGAATTTCAAGATTGTGCAGAGCAGCAATCGTGAGAAGCACGCGGATGGAAGTATTTCTCATGACAGGCGAATAGGTATCGAATATGTATCCAAAAAATCACACCCTTCCCTTTGCTTAAAACCATTTACTACCAGATGGGCCTTATATTTATCTATTAATCCATCAGTCGTATACTTTCTTTTTAAAATCCATTTACATCCTAAAGGTTTACAACCTTCTAGCAAATCTGCTAACACCCACGTATGATTTTGCATAATGGAATCAATCTCACTTTGGACAGCTTCTTTCCAAAGTGGTCCATCAGGTCTAGTAAGAGCTTCATTAACAAACCTTGATTCCTCATCTAAAAGGAAAACTACATAGTCCAGACCAAATTCCTTAGCAATTCTTGCTCTCGTGCTATTCCAAAGTGATCCATCAGGTCTAGTAAGAGCTTCATTAACAAACCTTGATTCCTCATCTAAAAGGAAAACTACATAGTCCGGACCAAATTCCTTAGCAATTCTTGCTCTTGTGCTACGTCTCGGTTCAAGAACTTCAAGATCAGAACTACATCACTTTCTTGAAGCAGGTTTAGAACTAGTATCTTCATCTTTAGTTCCAGCATTGGAACTAGATCGTCTTTATCCTTACATGGATAGATATTATCAAAGAATAATGCTCCTTGATTCAACAGTTGTTCCTACATTTTTATCGTGAACTTCCGACTTATGAATAATAAACATATATGCACTACTATTCAAAGCATATCCGATAAAGAGAGATTCGACGGTCTCAGGTCCGATTATAACTTGCTTAGGTAGAGGCACTTCTACCTTAGCCAAACACCCCCCACACTTTAAGGTATTTGTAGGAATGTTTCCTTCCATTCCACATCTCGTAAGGAGTTATATCCTTACCTTTAAGAGGATCTTGTTCAGTAAGTAGTTAGCCATTAAAACAGCTTCCCCCCACATGTTCTGGGGCAACTCCGAACTAATTAACAAGGCTTTCATCATCTCCTTAAGTATTTGATTTTTCCTTTCAGCAACGCCGTTAGATTGTGGTGAATAGGGGGAGGTGCTTTGATGAATAATGCCACTTGATTTACACAACTCTTCAATGGAGCTACATATTCTCCCTTTCTAGCACTTCAAACATTTTTAATCCAACAATCTAATTGATTTTTGGCTTCCGCTTTGAAATTTGTAAAAGATTCAATTGTCTCGTCTTTACTTCTTAGAAGTTAAAGACAATAAGAACATGTGAAATCGTCAATAAATATAATGAAATAACTTCCTTTAGCATCTGTGTGAATAAGTTCAATAGGCTTAGTGCTCCTTTCCACCGAATGAAACGGTGGTTTCAGCATTTTTGCTTCTACACATACTTCACGTCTCTTATTTTTATTAAACTCATTTACTTTTAGTAAATCGAGATTAGCTAGACGTTTGATCATATTTAGATTAACATGTCCGAATCTACAATGTCATAAATTGGAGCACTTAGTCAAATAAGAAGAAGCAAAAGCATTATTATTACTTTCATCATTTTTTGGCACTTGGTGAAGTGCCACTACATTGAGCTTAAACAGTTCATCTCGATAAGATACCCCTTACCAAGGAATACACCAAACTTAGATAATATAAATTTATCAACTTCAAACACTAGTCTAAAATCACGTTTGACTAGTACGTAACCCGACACAAAGTTCTTCTGGATATCCGGAACATGCAGCATTTCACTCAAGATCAACTCTTTTTCCGGAAGTCATCCTCAGCACGACAGCTCCAACTCCAACCACGTCAGAAGTGTTATAATAAACTTCTTTGTACCTGGATCATCAGTAGAATATTTATTTTGAGGTCTTCATGTTGCATATACACTATACAAGCTATCCACTAGACCACTTACCAAAAAGTTTTTACAAAGATAGTAGGAGGTACGCCAATTTTCGTAGGAAATGTTGACTTGCATGTTCTCTTCATCTGCACTTGGAGGAGCGGGTCTATTCTCCCTTAAAATGTTGGCAAACCCTAATGTTGTTAAATAAAAAACATCTTTTTGCTGCCAACATTTGAAGTCAGCCCCACCAAAATGCGGTGGCTTTTCGGCAGCGGGCAAAGATCTCGAAGAGTGCAACGGTGCCGGCATAGTTGGATTTGTTCCTCCCAACCCTCCAAGGTGGTTCAACGTCCCAAAAAGGATAAAAGGTGTCGTCGAAGATGACATAATAGCATTTGTTGACTCACATAGGTTGTTCAAGATACGATCATTAGGTGCGGACGACATGGCGGCCAAGGTGGAGATGGCGGCCATGTTCGTTAACGGCAAAGGAGTACTAGTTGTTGAGTAGGTCACAAACGAGAATGGAGGTGGTCCTCCAAATCCGGCAGCGGAGATGCCGACGAAAGTGACCACGGAAAAAGGGACTCCGGTGGAGTAGACAGCCGCAGAGGAGGCAGAAGTGGCGATCGAAGAAACGGCGGCGCCGACAGTGGTGGTGGACGATGTAGCAGATGAAGATGTTATTTCCAAGCTAAGGTAAGATTAGGTTTTAGTTTCCAGCAACAAGGTCGGTTTTATCTCTTACGATTGTTACAAAACGACGTGAATCTGCTAAACACGAGAGTGTAAATCCAGAAAATAAAACAATTACAACTTATAAAATAAACTAGAAAGAAAACAAGCCTAGTCGAGATTATCTCTCTATCCGCAAGAGATAAGCGCCCCGGTAGTGCTCTCGGTGACGGCGTGATCTCCACAAACATGAAATGACTTCGAGTCTGGCATAGCAGCACTGCAAAACAATCGGACTCTGGCAAACTAGACGAATGGCGAGGACAAGAGCTCTTGAACTTAACTATTGCAAGGGATGATATGATAATGCTTGAGTGTGATGATATGCAACAACTAAGGACATATTTATAAGGATCGAAGACTATAAATTACTGATGAGCACTGGAGTCGACCAGTGAGGCTCAGACCACCGAAGTACAATCACCACAACACACACAGCGCCAACAAGCCCTAGCAACTATTATAAGATTGATCTCACAATCTCATACACTGAATCGCTCGAGATCTCACAAAGAGAAGAGAAAGGATTCGAAGAGAGAATAGAGAGAAAGAACTCAGTTGCCCTTCATATCTCACATACAACCCTGCACCTTTTATAGCTAGGGTTTCTGTAATGGGTTGAATGGATCACGTGGTAATGGACGCGGATTATTCGGCCAACATAAATGCAGCTGGGCCAATACCAGAGTGGGTCGTTAGTTGCTGGGCCTGGGTACGAGGTGTGTGCAAACTGGGCCTATTAGAATAACATACTCCACCTTAGGCCTAGTAGTGGTTTGTCTTCAATCTTGAAGGAAGATTTGTACTTGGATATTTAGTTGTCATCAACGCCCCTTCTCCACATACCACCACCATTTCCTGCATACAACAAATACAAACAGCAGTAGAAGAAGAACACAGATTCACATAAAGAATCTATCTCAGATCAAGATTTAGTATCTTAAGACATGTATGGAGCTTCTCTGCACTTAAACATTTTGTGCCCATATCTGCAGGATTTAGATCTGTGTGAATTTTATCAAGCATAATAATACATTTATCAACTATATCCCTTATGAAATGATGCCTAACATCAATATGCCTGGTTCGATCATGAAACAGAGGATTTTTGCACAATTGAATAGCAGATTGGCTATCAGAAAACAAGGTCACATCTTTTTGCATAAAATTAAGTTCTGATAAGAGACCCTTAAGTGAAACAACTTCCTTTAAAGCTTCAGCAGCAACAACATATTCTGCCTCAGTGGTAGATAATGTTATAATAGGCTGTAACTGTGATTTCCAACTTATACAAGACCCACAGAAAGTAAACACATATGAGGTAGTAGACTTTCTATTGTCTCTATCATTAGCATAATTGGAATTCACATATCCAATGAGTTTAGTACCATCAGAACATTTTGAAAATCTCAATCCTACATGCTTAGTAGATTTCAGATACCTAAACAGCCACTTTAAAGCATTCAAGTGAGGTAAACCAGGATTAGACATATATTTGCTTAAGCAAGCTTAAGCAACTAACATCATAAGCTATATCTGGCCTAGTACTCACCATAAGATACATCACATACCCTATAGCATTAGCATAAGGAACCTTTTGCATATCAGAAATTTCAGAATCAGTCTTAAGGGACTGATCCTTATTTAACACAACATGAGAAGCAAGAGGTACATTAACAAGTTTTGCAGCAGACAGAGCAAATTTACTCAAAATCTTATCCACATAAGAAATCTAAAGGACAAGAGTACCATGTTTTCTGTCTCTATCAATATTCATTTCAGGTATCTTTTTGGCATCCCTCAAATCCTTCATTTCAAAATTGTCACTTAGGCACTTTTGAACATGTTTAATGGACTTCACACAAGGACTGACAATCAACATATCATCCACATATATTAACAAATAAACAGGAATAGATGCAGCCTTAGTATAATAGAGACAATGATCAAACTTTTTTGTTTCACTGCCTAGGTGACTGCTTCAACCCATATAAAGCCTTGTTCAACAAACACACATAATCAGGTTTTGAAGAATCAATAAAGCCTTCAGGTTGTCTCATATAAATTGTTTTATCTAAATCACCATGAAGAAAAGTAGTGGTAACATCCATTTGTTTCAATTCCCAGTTAAAATGAACAACTAATGAAAGCATAATGCGCACAGTAGTCAATTTAACAACAAGAGCAAAGATTTCAGGATAATCTACCCCCTGTTTTTGAGTAAAACCCTTAGCAAACAACCTAGCCTTATATCTAAGGGACTTAGGTTCATGCTTGAGCTTGAAGAGCCACTTACAATCCACAACAGAATAGGTAGCAGGCTTAGGAACAAGGGTCCAAGTATTATTCACATGCAAAGAATTCATCTCAAATTGCATAGCAGCTAACTATTTTATCAAAGGAGGCAGATTGAATAGCAACAAAGTAACTAGTTGGTTCATTATCTAAAGACTCACAGACATTAAGAACATGCATAACATAATCATCATAGTTAGAAGGTGCATGAATATCTCTTCTAAGCCTATCCCTAGCTAACATATAATCAGACATAATAGGATCAGCCACAGTTTCAGTCTCAGAATTATCATGCATTTCAGAGTAAGACAAGGAACCAGAATTACTACTGGACTCAGCATTATCCACGCTAGGATCAGATTCACAGTCAGAAGTAACAATTTCAGACAGAAAAGGTTGAGGCTCCACCTCAGAAGGAGTATTATCACAAGAAGAAGAAGAAGAAACAGTAGTAGGCAAACAAGGAAATTCAGATTCATTGAAAACCACATCTCTACTGACTATCACCTTAAAACCAGATTGACTTCTATCCCATAGTCTATACCCTTTGACCCCATCTGGATAACCTATAAAGACACACTTCTTAGATCTAGGATCCAACTTATCACCCTTTTGATGTACAAATGCAACACAACCAAACACTCTAAGGTGAGACAGGTCTAGGGGTTTTCATGTAAAGATATTTTCATGGCATTGACCCTTAAGGTAGCTAGAAGGTAACCTGGTACGTAGCAGTCAAGGCAGCAATACCCCAAAAAAATTTAGACAACCCTGTACTTTCTAGCATACACCTCACTTTATCTAATAAAGTTCTATTCATCCTCTCCACTACCCCATTCTGCTGAGGATTATAAGGAACTGTATTATGCCTTCTAATCCCAAACTTAACACACAAGTTATCAAAAGGAAAGTTATAGAACTCAAGGTCATTATCTGTTCTAATAACCTTAATCCTTTTTCCTGTTTGGTTTTCAACGTTCACTTTCCAGTCAGAAAATATTTGAAAAACTTCAGACTTATTGTTTTGAAAGAAACAATCAAGTTTTTCATGAAAAATCATCCATGATAGACAAATAATACTTACAACCACTATGAGTAGGAGTACTAGAGGGACCCCACACATCAGCATGTATATATTAAAGTATATCAGAGGCAACAAATATATCAGGTGAGACAGTGACAGGAAAAGAGACTTTATGTTGTTTACCAATCACACATGAATCACAAAAGGGCAAATCAGAAAATTTATCTTTACCAAAAACACCATATTTTTTCAAAATAGACAGATTCTTAGAACTAGCATGTCCTAGTCTTTGATGACACAAAACAATTTTGTCAGGAAATGAAGCATTCACATTATATGCAGAGGAAATAGGAACAACAGTAAAAGGATACAAGTTATTAGTTCTCTTAGCTTTAAACACCACTAAAGAAGCCTTTCTAACTTTCATCCAACCATTTCCCCAACTTCCACCAAAACCATCATTTTCCAAGGCAATAAGAGACAACAAGTTGCATGCTACATCAGACACATATCTAATATATTTCATAGTATATTCAAAACCAGGCTTTAATTTAAGACAAATGTCACCAGTCCCCAACACAAAACACTTGTGCTTATTGGCAACTATCACATAACCAAAATCACCAGTTTTCAGTTTAGAAAAGCATTCTTTAAAAGGAGAAACATGATAAGCACTTCTACCATTATCCACTCATTTATCAGTTCAGAATTCACAGTATTCATATAGGAAAGACTTTAGGGTTCAGTGACCATAAAATATTTCCAAGTATATTGCTTTCAGAATCATCACCAAGTATAGTATTGGAAACACTTTTCTGATCACTATTTTGCTTACCTTTTCTAGGTGAAGGACAGTCTTTCTGGTAATGTCCATATTCCCCACAATTAAATCATTTTCTACCTTTGGTTCTAGACTTAGATCTAGCCTTTTGGTTGTGTTTCTTCCCCCTTTTGTCAGAACTATGTGAAGTACTAGTTCTTTCACTGGTTCTATCCCTCACTTGATAAGATGTACCTTGCTCAATACTCCTAACATCTCTATTGAATCTCAAATCCATCTCCTTACTCTTAAGTACACTAATAACAGTCTCAAGGTTTAATTTGTCCCTCCCATACTTAATGGCAGACTGAACATCACTATAGGATTCAGGAATGGCATTCAATAACGCAATAGGAGCATAATTATAAATACTTTTGTCACCAGTTTGTTTAATCAACTCTAACAACTTGTTAAACTCATCTAAGTTCTCATCTATATCCTTAGACATATCAAGTTTAAATTTAAAGAAGCTTTGCAAAAGGTACATCTTAGAGGGCAAAGAGGTTTATGTATACAGCTCATTTAACTTGTCCCATGTCTCTTTAGCAGAAGAAAGGTGTTCTACTTTCCTAAGCACAGAGTCAGTCAAGTTCAGAGTAATAGCAGACAGAGCAAGATCATTCATTTCATTTTTTTTCTTTTCAGATAAGTCACCTTCGTAGGTATGAATAATAGCAGCAGACACACGTTTTTCAGTTAAAATAGCAGTCATTCTCTTTTTCCACAAATTAAAATCAGTCTTTCCATTAAAAGTGGCAATTCCACTGGAGGAAACTAAGGCACACATAATGAGAAAATGGTATTGATCCTTAAGGATTGAAACCACACAGTTTTCAGACAGAGTGATAGCCCACTTCATAATCGTAGGATCAAGTCCTGGGCGCAGGGGGTCACCTTAGTCAACTATAACAAGTTTTAAATAGGACACAACTGTAAGAACGGTTAAAGAGCTGATCTTATCAAATCAGAGACACAGAAATAACAAAAAAATTAGATTCAGGCTCAAAGAAGCAGCTAAAGCAAGCAATTTCAGAACCACACAATCAAAAGAGGATTCAGGTTGGCAAATATGAGCAGATAAAATCACAGAAACCTAACTGCACCAGTTGGTAGATTCTATCAGCAAACAAGTCCCAACCCTAACTGCACAATTTAGCAAATTCTATCAGAATTAAAAAATGCGAGAGGTTTAGCCACTTTACTAGAGCGGGGTTCGGAGGTTGGAACCCCATTTTACCTGTTTCGAAGAGGATTGCTTCAGATCTAGGATTACGGTTTTAAACCGCCCGTTCGCGATCGAAGCAATATGAAGCGGGGTGGTCGAGCGGTGATGAAACTCGCTCTGATACCACTGTAAGGATCAAAGATTATAAATTACTGGTGAGCAATGGAGTCGACCAGTGAGGCTCAGACCACCGAAGTACAATCACCACACCACCACAACACACTCAACGCCAAAAAGCTCTAGCGACTATTACAAGACTGATCTCACAATCTCATACACTGAATCGCTCGAGATCTGACAAAGAGAAGAGAAAGGATTCAAAGAGAGAATTAATAGAGAGAAAGAACTCAGCTGCGCTTCATATCTCGACATACAACCCTACGCCTTTTATAGCTTGGGTTTCTGTAACGGGCTGAATGGATTATGCGGTAACGGACGCGGATTATTCGGCCCACATAAATGTAGTTGGGCCGACACCAGAGTGGGTCGTTAGTTGCTGGGTCTGGGCACGAGGTGTGTGCAAACTGTGCCTATCAGAATAACACTATTTATAGGCTTGCTCCACCATGCAAGAATCAAAGCTCTTGAAGAGTCGCATCATTACATAATAGGCGTTAAGGAGGTGGCCATCAATGGCTACGTACGGTTTCATGGAGTACTGGGGAAGTAATGGTGAAGTGTTTGAATCTTTTCAAATTCATACACAATTCAAATTTATAATAATATTAATTATTACATGGGCTCCAATATATATATATATATATATATATATATATATATATATATATATATAGGTGTGGATCGAGGGAGATCCAACACTCAAAAGAGATACGAGAACCGATCCTAAGCGTCGATCGGTCCTAATCTAATGGCCAATATCAATCCCTTCTTTCTTTAAAAAAAAATTGAAAAAAGGGCAAAATGGGCATAGAATTGAATCAGATTTGGGCGCTTAGAAAACATTTCCAGAACGCAGAGAAGTTTCAAAAAAAATTCATTCATGCTCGGCGGTTCCCTTCCATCGAAAACCTTGAAGACCCACTACTCCAAAACTTCCCTCCACCAACGAGAGATACAGAAACTAGAAATACCCACTTCTCCTCCATAAACGACGAGCGTGAAGATCCTGTTTTCCTCCCTAACTGCCGACCGAGAAGAGCCGACTGAAATCGAGTAAGAAATCAAAGATTTAGAGTCGTTTTCCATCGAATCGACGACTATTCGGAGTTTGTTTTACTTATTCTTGAATTAAATTATGAAACCCATGGATTATTTGGTGTTGTAGAGATATGATTGTTAATGTGAATGAAACCCTATGCGAACCAAAAGAGATTTGTGAATATGGAACGGTACGAATTCATTATTTGAAGTAATTAAGAAACATTTTCGTTCATGGTTAGCTAGTGTATTCGTCGGTAGTGCTATGGTGGATTTCTACGTTAAACTGCTGTGCTTGAATGATGCAAAGAAAGGTGTTCTACGAAATTCCCGAGAAGAACACCGTGTGCGTCAATGCGCTATTGTCGGCCTTATGCAAAGGCTAAGATGTGGGGAAAAGGGATTGAGCTTGTTAGGAGGATGCCTAAGTTGTGTTTGGAAGCGCATACAACTTCACTTTATCCTCTCGCTCTTCGTGCTTGTTCGGACTCCGTTCGATAGAATTAGGCAAGGAGATTCATAGGAAGTAGATGTCAATCGAGAGATTTTATTTGATTATTGCGCATCAGCATTAAAGTATATCTATATTAGCATAAATATAGGAAATCGTTAGCATAAATTAAAATTTCTTTGGTACATATAATATATGTTGTTTCTGCATAAATATTTAGGGTGGTGAGCATAAACAAACGTAATGGTTAGCATAAAATACGATATTCATATGCATAAAATGAAAATATTCTGAAAAGATTTGTGTGTTACTGGTATGCATAAATTGTGATACTGATATGCAAGAAATATGATAGTTATATGCATAAATTCAGTGAAAAAACTGCATGCATACTAAGTGAATATTCTAAAAAAATAGGAACATCGCGAGGTAAAGGAAAGAGGAAGAGAACATAAATAATATAACTGTGTGCATAAATTTTGAGAAAGGTAAGCATAAATATTTTTGCCACAATACTAACTGATAAATATGAATGATTTCTTGCAGGAGTTTATTTGATGAGACACATGGAGACGTTCAAGGGTGATTTAATCCTTTAAGTGAAGTTGTGATTTTTTCTGAGTGTTTATATTGCTTGGGAGGAGTTTGAATGCTTTCTGTTAAGAGTGAATGGATTATCGTAAGTGATGCATCTTCATAGTGGTTAAAAAAAAGCCTAAATACATATTTCTTTCTTTACTTTGTCCCCATTTTCTAATTTATGGTTTTTTCTATCCCGGTTTTATTGATATGCATGAATCTCTTGTATTATTAGCATGAAATTGAGTGTCTGTGTGCATGAAAGTTTTAATATTGGTACACACACCTTTTTTTTCGTGTGCCTTTTTTTATAAGCGTAAGCATAAAACATTTTATATATTAGCATAAAAATATGAAATAGTAAGCATAAATTTTTTGTCCATTGGTACATATTATTTTGGATTTTTGTACATAATTAATATTGGTGGTGTGCATAACTTGATCAAAAGGTTAGCATAAAAAGATTGAGTCAAATGCATAAAATGTGTGCATAACTTAAGCGAAAGGTTAGCATGAAATTATATACATGTGTGCATGATTTCTGAGAAAGGTAAGCATAAATCAATTTGTAACGGTAAAATATGATAAATATGAATTATTTCTTTAAGGAGTGTATTTGATGAGACAAATGGAGACGTTCAAGGGTGACATAATCAACTGGGACACGGGATTTTTGAGGAAAGGTGTGAAGCAAATTAAGCTTTTGAGGATGCGGTATTGCTTGAGCATAGTCAATTTCAATGATAACAAAATGAAGGAGACAGTGAAACAAGTTATGCATATATAAAAGTGTTTTTCATGCAAATCAAAATTGGGCACTATGCAGATATATAAACACACATGTACATAAAAAAGGGATATGCAAAAAAATTACATACCATAAGCATATAAATACACTATGGTATGCATGAAATATCAAACCTTGAACATGAATACGAAAAAACAGACAAAGAATACAACAAACAGACGAAAAACACTAATAGGGAAAAAGAAAAGAGAAGATTACAAATTTACCCTTAATGAGGCTATTTATTCATTTTTTGATTTAAATTTAAATTCTTTTGGGGATAAAATGAGAGCCTTAGATTTGAGAAATGAAGGGACGAGATCGGTTCTCGTATCTCTTTTAAGATTTGGATCTCATAATTATATATATATATATATATATATATATATATATGTGGTGGGCTGCAATAACTTATTTTATGGTACCAAAAAATGGTCCATTCTCACTCCAAAGCCTACTAAGCTAGCCCACCAAACAAGCCTGATATACAATTTCATAGACCACCCTCTACATTACACACTCAACTTCGAGCAGTTATTTCTCATTCACCGAAAATCGGAATTGAGAAACGAAATACACTACGATCATCTACTCAAAATGTAATTCAATTATGTATATTTTATTTTGATAAAAAAATACTTTTCAATGCTCGAATTCCCTGTCAAAGTTACTGACTGTGCAGCTAACTTTATGCATTAATTGCAGATTTTCTAACACCACTCCCTCGACCCAAATTCTTCCTTCAAGTATCCGAATCACATGGGTCCCATGGTTAGGTCTATGTTACACAATTTCCACGAGCTGCTTTACAATTTGGTCAACGAACTCGTTGAGGAGGATCATAATAAGAGAGTGGTAATCATTTTCGATTCGCTGATGACTTCAATTGTTAAATCAGTTCATGATGCAGTTTCTTCCCCAAAAGTTGAATCGTACTGTTACGAGAGTATATCAGCTTTCACTCTGCATGCTTTGCATTGGGAGATCGCCGGAAAACCTAATCTACCGGCGGAAGCAGCCGGAGTTCCGAAGGGACTTCCATCAACGGTAGGATGCTTGAATCCTGAATTTAGTGATTTCATTAAGTTGCAGTATATGTCTAGAACCTTCCACTCAGGAACGATTTACAACAGTAGCAGATCGATTGAAGGTCTATATCTCGATTTACTCTCCAAACTTATTAATTACGGACCAGATAAGCGCTGGGTGGTTGGTCCATTGAACCGGGTTTTCAGAAAGGAGAAACCGGATTCAAATTCCATCTGCTTGGAGTGGCTTGACAAACAACCTAAGGGCTCTGTGATGTTCGTTTCTTTTGGAACCACATCTACTTTGAGATAAACAGATCAGAGAGCTGGCACTTGGGTTAGAAAGAAGTGGACATAGATTTATATGGGCTTTGCGAGATGCAGATAGAGGAGATATCTTTGAAGGTGGAGATAGGAGGGGTGAATTGCCTCAAGGGTATGAGGAGAGAGTGAAGGAGAGGGGGATTGTGGTGAGAGATTGGGCGCCGACCGGTGGATTCATGAGTCATTGTGGGTGGAATTCGTTAATGGAGAGCATGTCAATGGGAGTACCTATTGCAGCACGGATCAGCCTCGGAACGCTTTGCTGATGAGATAGGCGTTGAAGTGAGGGATTGGGAGCGTAGAGACGAGGTAGTGTGTTCATCTTTGGTTGAAGAAGCTGTGAGAAGAGTGTTGGGTTTGGCAGAGGGCGGAGAAACTTGCAGTTTTGATTAAAGGGTCGATTATGGAAGGCGTTGGTGCTAGCAAGGAGATAGATTCTTTCATTGCTCACATTGCTAGGTAGAATTAGTTCTGGTTGTTTTCTTCCATTTTTCAGTTTTTGATGTTTTTTTCTTAGTATTATTATGTTGCTATGTTTCTTTCTGAGTAATTCTAGTAAATTTGTGTTCTTGAATAGACCAAGATGGTAACTTTTTATTAGCTAGTAAAATACAAGCACATAAACCATGTAAAAAAGACTTCAACTAACATGAGCAATTGGGCCCAATGCATATTGATCTTACTGTATAGTATACATCGTTATGACATTGTGAGTGATAGTGAAACACGAGATGTAACAAACTCTCTTAAGAGATGTAATTCTTTTGGCACCCATAATATATTATAGGTGCAAGTTTCACATTAGCCCCAACAGTTACCGTTTATCTGGTGGTAATTCACAAGAAGATTTGTAAGAAAGTAAAACTTACTCCAAGAAATATTGTAAACTGTCTACATCTGATGAGCTGAAAACAAGCAAGGTAAATAAATGATGTTGCTTGTAATAAAAATTCTAGATAAAAGCTGACATTTTATCAACTGAGGAGTAGGACTTCATGTAGAAATAAAATTGCTTTTTCGTATTTCAATATTGGAGTAAATAATTGATCTAGGCAATCAGAGTAAAGGCAACAAGCAACGAACCAAAAGAGAAGGGAAGATATGAACACCTAAAATCAGAATCTCATTTAAAAACTACTTCAGCATTTTGTTCCAAAAGGTGGAACAAAAAACGAAATTGAAAGAAAGTAAAGTTGATGAAGCATGCAATCGTACCAAGAAGTATCCGGCATGGATGTTGGCATCGCTACATTAGAATTTCATTTTAAAACCATTTCAACTACTCCGATCCAAAAAAGGCGGAAAAAAAGAAAAGAGAAGTCGATGAAGCCGCAATTGTACGAACATGCAACAAGAAGCAACTGTTATGGCCGTGTGCATTGCCGAAGTGATCAGCAAAGGGTTGCAAAAACCAGAAGGGCATGAAATTTTGGACAAAAGAGAAGTGAGTAAAAAAGCAAAAGGGGAGTCGACTTGAGAATAATAAATGCGACATTTAAGGTGTTTTTTATAAGAAATACTCCCTCCATCCCACGACTATTGCTCCACTTTTTTTTTTTCGGATTGTCTCACAATTGTTGTTCCATTTACAAAAATAGTAAATTATTAAAAAGTCTTTATTTGAGGCCTTACATTTTTACATACAACCCCACATCTTTACATACAACCAACAACTCTACTTAAAAATCTTGGCGAAAAGTTTTGCAGCAAGTATTGTGGGAAGGAGGGAGTGACTGTTTGCACACACTATTTTTGTTAAACACATTTTGAAGAATAAATAATACACATTTTGAAGATTAATAATATAGGTTAATAGTAAT
Organism: Lavandula angustifolia; assembly: GCA_028984105.1. Taxonomy (NCBI): domain Eukaryota; kingdom Viridiplantae; phylum Streptophyta; class Magnoliopsida; order Lamiales; family Lamiaceae; genus Lavandula; species Lavandula angustifolia. The sequence goes on along the minus strand of CM054812.1, from coordinate 24,585,966 downwards.
AATAATAAATATTCCATATGTCCCGCTATTATTGTCCGCCTTTGGTTTTAGCACGTAGATTATGAAATTTTATTTAAGTGTGTATTTTATTAGTTTTAATTGTATTAAGAAATGAACACAATTTTCGAGGAGTAGTTGATGAAAGAAATGAGAATTTATCCAAATTTTAGCAGGATATAGTTGAGGCAATCGATATTGTTTTTTAAGTTTTTTTTTCATATTGTATTTTAAGAAATAATCCTAAATTTTCAACAAGTTAAAAATCATAAATTTCCGAGTATGGGGTGGAACAAAAATCGTGTGAGCTATAGATTTTTGGAGAGAGAATGTATGATAATGTGGGGATGAGTATTAAGTAGGAGGGATTCACTTCATTTTTTGTTTAAGAGTAGTTTTTTTTATTTTATGAAAGATAACAATAATAGCGGGACAACCCGATTATGAAAGTAAAACAGTAATAGCGGGACGGAGGGAGTAATAATTTTTTCATCCTATTTAATGATACAGGTTTTTTTTATGTTGTTTTTTTTTCCGTAGAATCCGCTGCCGCTACTTTCGGTGCGTACACATAGTGGTTCCAGTGAGATTTGAACCCAGGACCTATCGGTCCTAGACCACCCACCTTCACCACTACGCCATCCAAGGGTACAAGAAAAGTGTTATTTAATGGGATGAGGGATGGAGGAAGTTATATGAAGTCCTTTAATATGTTCTCTTTTCGTAACCTGAGCCTAACTTTTAGCATTCATAATTTATTTATATATATATATATATATATATATATTACCCTATATTATAAGAAGATAGCAGGCTACTGTTACTGTCGACAGTAACAAAAATCACTGTTCCTATCAACAGTTGCCGCTTAAAAGGAAAGAAATCGTTCTCTAAAAATTTCTGTTTCATTTCTTTCCCTTCGCTTCCCCTTTTTCCCCAACCCTTTGGGATGCAGATAGAGCTATTCCTACCACCGGAGGCCACGCTTTCGAGCGGCATTCCTTGATTTCTCCCCTCCATCGGCGGCCTGGGTGTGATTTTACCGGCTTCTAGAAATATATTTAGGCTACCCGCCGGAGGGATATCCTAAGGATGCCTATCCGCCGCCGGGATATCCGCCGCTGGGCTACCCGCAACAGGGCTACAGGCCGCAGGGATATCCGCAGCAGTATCCCCCTCAGTACGGCCAGCCGCCGCCGCAGCAACAGCAATCCAGCAGCAGTGCCGGCATTATGGAAGGATGGTAAGTTAGAGTTCCGATCGTTCATTTTATCTACGGGTGTGTGCGTGTTAATTGATTATATTCGTCGGATTCTCTGCGCCGATCATAGATCCGCGGGATGTGAGATTTCGTTCGCTAATTTGGCAAATTGACGGTTATTCAATGCGTTTGCCCACTCGAGTCGGTTTACCGTCGGTTTGTCCGCCTCTAGGGAATTTGAGGTTCTTGTTGCCTTGTAATCGAATTTAATTGGTGCCCAAAACCCTAATTACGGCTATTTTAGGAAGGTTTGAATTCATCTAATATTCCAAATTAACAAAATTAAATTGAACTATCTTCCCC
>CM054812.1:24421905-24576905 GCA_028984105.1 Lavandula angustifolia | reverse complement strand
CTATAAGAAACGTATTAATGGGTCCACAAGTCCATGGTCATGAATATTTCTTTCGGTTTAGGATGGTCATGAATATTTCTTTCGGTTTAGGATCCACAAGTGAAAGTGTGTTACTTGCAATTGATTTAACTGCTTGTTTGTTAACATTGGATAGATAGTAGCTAACTGGTGTTGTCCTATTGTCAGATACACTAGGAAGCAGCAATATGTAGATGTAACTGAGATATTCAACCAGCTTCCATGGGAGAAGAAGGTGAGATTGTTCAAGCTTTGCTATCTGGTCATCCTTCTAGCTATGACTATATTCTGGTAAGCGTATCCATAATTGTTTTTATTTTTTTAATTTCTGGGTGTCCCTTGTTTTTCTGGCTTCTAAATAATCATGTCATTTCAGGATGATTTGGACCATCGTGGATGATGAATGATGTATCTGGATTTGACATTGTCATTAATTATACAGCACGGACACGGACACGGACACGGACACGGACACGGACACGGACACGGACACGGACACGGGACACGGTACGATACGGACACGGGACACGGGATACGGCATTTTTTTAAAAATTTAGGACACGACACGGGCGCTGATATAAATAATATTAAATTATTAATATATATATATATATATATATATGAATCTCCAGAAAAATCAAATCGTATTAAAGAAGTATCATCAACCGATGGGTTCTCTCCATCAACTGAATCACATGGTCCCCCAATTGTCATCAAAGAATTATTCTTTTTCAGAAAAGCAAATGTAAGCATATTGCAAAAATGGGGAATGCGGTCGCCATAGATTTTTTCAGATGACAGCTCCACCTCAGCATTTTGGCTAAGGCCACTCATCAAAATAATCTTGGCATTCCAGATCGTAGTTTGAGTACCCTCTTTTGACGCGTCAGTAATCAGTTGTGGATCAGGTGGTTCTTTCTTACCTGCACTGCCCATCTCTTCCCTGTGGCCGTGTTCGGGAAGAGTCGGACACTTAAATTTTCGTGTCCGGGAAGAGTCGGACACTTAAATTCCCGTGTCCGGGAAGTGTCCAAAATTTTTTTTTTTAAATTCTGTGGACATATTTTTTCGTGTCCGACACGTGTCGGGCGCGTGTTCAAGCGTGTACGTGTCCGACACAGTACGGCGGACTTTTTCGGAGTGTCCGTGCAACATAGATTATACATTATGTAAACTCTTGTTTATTACTCCCTCCGTCCCATTATTAGTGGTCACCTTTCCTAATTCGGATGTCCCGCTATTAGTGGCGACGTTCCAAATTGGTAAAAAATTACCACTCTCTTTCCTACTTTATCATCTTATCTCTTCTACTTTATCATCTACTTTCATTATTATACTCATTTCTCTCTCCTACTTTATTATCTTCTCTCTCCTACACTCTCATTATCACACTCATCTCTCTCTCCTACTTTATTATCTACTCATTTCTCATACTTTATTATTCATACTTTATTACATATTCCCTTAATTCTCGTGCTGAAAAGAAAGGCGCCACTAATAATGGGACGGAGGGAGTATAATTCTTTAGGAGTCTTCAAGATCAATCGAACCTTTTAGTTTTCTCACTTAATGAATGTTGAAAACATCACATCCTTGAAATTAGAAGTATACACATAGTAATCTTGTACATTTTTTCAGTCCTTGATTTTTTATTTTATCACTTTTCATTTCATCAATACACCTCATGTTCCCATTCAGTGTCATCTAATACGATTATGTAGTATTATACGAGAAATGTAATATGAAATCTCATTGCATCTCGATACGATTCATGAAGGTTCTAGATGTTACAAAATGACCAGCGTTTTGATGAAGCTAATTAGTACAATCAGAAATCAAAGTCAGCATGTACATTACCAGATAACCACTACTGCAAATGCCAAGTTTGGGAATCAGGAAAAAAAAACACATTAATAGGTGATTTGGTAAGCAGGGAATGGACAAGAATAAGCCTCTACCATTATCACAAAGTTAGACTACCCCCTCAACGATATATTGATATTATCAGCTGCGGACTTCCTCGTCTTATCTGCAGTCTGAATAGCTGTCCAATTAGGCCCTTGAATGTCCAGGGTGGAGGAAGGGACCCCACCGGCACCTGATGCATTGACTGTGAATTGCTTCTTAGGTTTGAGCTCAAGAGAACTCCCCAGTAGGAAACTTGCAACAACAATCTGAGAGAGGGAGGGCATAAATAGACTTCCAGTAATGATGCAGTGACAATGAGAGAGAGAAAACAGAAAGGAGAAATGTACCTTTACTGGAGAGGCAGCTACTGTGGATCCAGAAACTAAACCTCCCACAACACGACCATCAGCTCCGGAAAAGGTTATGGTCATCAGACCAGACCTTCCATATTTCTCTGGCATCTCCGTTGGCGTAAAGGATCCAGTAAAGGAAAGAATTTCAAAATGACCCTGGATGTTAATTTTGGGAAGAAGAAGAATCCTTTAAGTTGAGCTAATAAGCTAAGATCAAAAAATGGACGCAAGGAAAAGCCTTAATTTGAAGCATACCAGCAGAAATAACAGCAATATTAAACGTTTAACTTCAGCGTTCTATGTCAAAATTGGATTATGTTGTCCCCTGAAAACACTCTAACAAGAGAGAAATGCGTGCCAGCAGTAGTAGTATATTTACTAAGAAATATTACATCCTTCCGGACCTCATCTTACAATATTCATCCTTGTATGTAAAAGTGTAGAAATATTGAAGTTAGTTTGTGAAGAGTTGTCGGATTTATAACTAATGCTAGCTCTTGTCCAATCATGAGCAAGTACTTGTGACATTGCATACAATGAGAAGATTTATGAAGATAATTTCTTCCACTGTTCTAATTCTCAGTCAACTGTCAGAAAATGTAAATAAGTGAGTGTGCTGAGACTCAAGGATTAAAAGCAGACCTCGTAAGTCAAAACCCCACCAGAAGAATTGGGATGTCCAAGTGTCACATTTGACACTCTCCCACTGCCAGATATTATGCACACAGCTCGGGGCCCTTGTCGAGAGAACTCCGTTATCTTCATTGATATATCCTAACAATGATGCAATTAGTTGAACATTCAATCCAGTCATCTGATGATAGGAGGAGGTTATCAATACTTGTGTTTCTTTAGTCTTAGCAAACATTGTGATTGAGAAATTTAGCTAAATTCGGAAATGATAAGAAAAGCATAAGGCAGATTTCCAACAAATATTGAGTTTTGAACAGAATGTGATCCTAATACCTAATTTATCTGCCCCGATTTTACTCTTCTCGGAACTGGTGGCCCGCGGAACACCTAGCTTAACATCCTCCCCATAGGGCTTGGCAGCAGCAGGTGGAGCAGATGATGGAGAAAACACTCTGCCTGATGATTCATCCGCCTTATATTTCCTAGGTCTGCCTCTTTTCTTCCTCTCCAAGCCTGCACTCATCACTGGTGAAGACTGTAATTCACAACTCTCAGTCCTTGGAGCTACATGGTACGTTGATGGAGCTCCAGCCCCAATTACTATAACTCCACAGCCCAACTCTTTTCCTGAATCCATTGCTTTCTAAGGAAGACTTTCTATGATACTAATGCACAAAACTTCAGACACCCCTTCAAAATTTAAACCATCATCACAACAATACTATTATTCTAAGGTTAAAAATTGTGAAATCTAACAAATGTTTGCAGCTTATCATTGATCAAGAAAGGGTAGTGGTGTAAACAATAAAGATTGATTTGTTTTTTTTCAGATAATTCTAAGATGGGAACATATAATTTCAAAAATACCATCGGACCAAAGCAAACAAGAAAACTGATATAAACATGCCTAAAATCTAGTTCAAAATTTGCCAAAAACAATCAGCATTTTTTCCAAATGTCCAAACTTCGAACCTTAGACCTTTCATCCTCGTCTCAAACTGAAAAGATCAAATCTTTCTTCAACGATCACAAGCAAAAACTGAACTGAAATCAGTCCATGCAAAACCCAGAAAGAAGTAAACGGAACTCAAATAAAAACACAAAAAGGTGACGACATTAACAGAACTAAAATTCACATCTCAAGCAAACTCAACACATCAAGAATACCAAGGTTAGAAGAAGAGAGATAAATTATACGTACAGAGAGTAGTATTCCTCAGCTCCAATCTCAACGTACAACTATTAACAGATCCAAGAAAACTGAAAAGAGATTGTGGTTATTTCTACTTTAACTGGAGCAAGAACGAATTTTTACTGAATCCCAGAAACAGAAAACAAAAGGTGAATGTGATTAAGCAAAAAAGACCCGAGTTCAGGTATTCAAGATCTACGAAAACATAACTGGCATGAGTAATTTAGTGAAATAAAGGATGTAAAGTATTAATTTTATTAAAGGACAAAAGTGAAAGCTTCTTTCGGATTATGAATATTATATATATATATATATTATATATTACCATTTAAAGCTGAAAATATTAAAATATTAATATGGGACCAAAGGTCCTCAGGAGTAGCAGGAGTTAGTCAAACCTTTTCTTTGCTGCTGACCTGCCTTCTGTCCTTTTTATCTTGGATGTTTATAGATAGGTTATGTCAGAAATGCCCCCGAAACCGGCATCGTATTATTAATTATGCCACTGGTTGTTTTCAATGAATATAAAATGGATATGATGATCAAGGATTTTTTTTATACACTTTTGGAGATTGAGACGGATTATATGTGTGATAATGTGGCTCAAATTTTTAATCTTTAAAGAAAATTGAATTATATTAATATCGGATAATTAATGAAGTTTAGTATTAATTTTACTTATAAATAAATAGGTTTTCTAATTATTTTAAATGTGTTTATACGCATTATAGCCCACGTGTTATGAGATTAGTTAGTTGGACTAGTTGATCATGTTTTTGTGGATATGTATTTTGTGGGTCTATGATCATATTCCGGATGCCCATTTTGTATTATCCTCTTTATTAGTGGATTGTTTCTCCGCCGTGGATGGAGGTCGATTGACCGAACCCCTATTTCTCTTTCTTTTTGTTTTATTATTCTCTCCGTTGGGTTTCAATAACTCATCGTCAAATTTTGAGAAATTTTGAGGGTCCAAAGATCCTAACAATATCATTTTGTATTATCCACTTTATTAGTGAATTATTTCTCCACCGTGGATGTAGGTCGATTGACCGAACCCCTATTTCTCTTTCTTCTGTATTATTATTGTCTCCGTTGAATTTCAATAACCCGTTCGTCAAGTTTTAAGGATCCAAATATCCTAACAATATCATTTTCATAGGAGCCAAAACTACGAACTAAGCTACAATATGGTTAATCTTAATTCTTAAAACACATCAACCGAAATCATAATGATTAGGCAAGAACATCCAGATTACAAATTTGTGATCAGTGCGGAGTTGGAGGGCTGAATCTAACTCCCGGGAAGTATCTAGAAACGTATTCTCGAGCTATAGATTGGAGGTCCCCTTCATCTTCAACTTCTTGATCAACTGAGTTGCAAAAACTCACCATCTCCGGCGACGGGGAGGCGTCCGCAACGGCCATGTTGTGGAACGCCACGTCGGAAGACGACCGGATGCTGGAGAAGGAAAGAGCCGGCAGCGGCGGAGCGCGCTGCAGCATTGAGATGCGAGCTTGAGTGTACGCCAACTCCGCTTGCAGATTCACCACCTAAATGCCCCCGTCAATATTACAGTAAATGTTAAAAGTGTTGGGCTTAAGAAATCATGACATTATTATGGTTTGGGTCCCATGTGATCCATAACCATAACTCAACCCAGTTAACTCGGTCCAACCCAGTGAAAAGTGTTGGGCCGAGTTGACGCAGAGGTATTTATTGTTGAATATCACGGTTTTTATAATAATTAGTATTAGTAAGTGATGAAGCTTCTCCTAATTTTATTTAGTCTTTCATATGATTTATATAAAATAAAAAATGACACGAAATACAAGATCATGCATCTGGATATCCGGACAAGACGAGGTTTTCTATCCAACTTGATGAATTAAAGACAAATTATGTGATTATTAAGAAACTATAAATCGGCAAAAAAGTCAAAGAAAGTAGCTGAGTTTTATTTCACAGCTTAGGTGTTAAGTAGTAACTCCAAAACCCAATGCAAATGTTATCAAAATGAAAAATTTAGAATTTTTTTTTTCAAGAAAATTAAAATGTTTTTTTAATAATTAGAAATTCATACTAGCGTATATTCTAAAAAGAAAAGTAAAACATTTTTCTTATTAAAAAACTAAGAAGAACTAATTAAGCATTTTTATTCGAAAGAAAAAGGAAAGCAAAAACACCCTACAAGAGCAATATTAACACTGTAATTTAGGATTATAACACAAATCCATTTACGTATTAGAAAGCATGAGAATTCTTGTCCTACAGTCTCTTATTAGTTAATATTATCTTGGATGTATAATGTATTTATGAAGTGAAATACGAAATATGATTAATGCAAGAAGCAAAAACGTTTGTTACCTGCTGTTGAAGAGTGAAAATGTGGCCTACACAACCATAAACGGGATCTCTAACCCTAGCAAGCGCCTCATAGCAAAGCGTGATCACGGCGTCGAGGCGGGAGTGCGGCGGAGCTCTCATCAGCAATTTGGAGGCGTTGCTAGCTCCGAACACCCTGTGCACGGCGGCGAAGTGGGCGGTGCCCTGATCGGAGTCGAAATACGGTGCAAAAATGCAACCTTTTACACACTTCCTTCTAAGGAACTTGCACGCACCGCAAGGCCCACTGCCGCCGTCGCCACCACTAGCTCCACTGTAACTCATTATACTCTACTCCTTGTAAATTTGTTTGAGGAAGCTTAGATACTGAGAGGATTTATTTCTTTGGAGTGAGAAATTGGTGAGTGGATGAGGGTTTGGTTGCATTTTTGGTGTTACTTGTGTGTACGGTCATACTAATATTTTATAATGGGTGGGTTAAATAAATGGATGTAGTTTTGGTAGTGGGTCAGTCCGATTTTTTTTTTTTTTTTTCATATTAGTCCATTTTTCATTTACTGCTCATGTATTACTATAGAATTTATTATTAGTTATTTTTCCATTTGTTTCCAATTTTAGTTATTTACATCAAATATTATTTTATAATATTGGTCGATTAGTTAAGATTGATTAAATTCTTGTAGACTTTATAACTATTTTCGTATTCAAGTTTTCATTTTGTTATTAAAAGATTGTTTGGAGTTGAGAAATTTTAAATTAGGATTTATTAATCTTTTTTTATTAATTTATTGGAACAATTAGTTATGATCTATCATATTGTAATTGGTTTTTTTATTTTATTTTTAATAATAAATTGAATGTGCTACAAGAATAAGCACACGAATAGTTATATTAAATGATCATATTGACGTTACCAAGACTAGTTTAGCTAGCTTAGCACTTGAGGAAATTGATGCTTTACAAGTTAACTTAATTATAGATCATCATTTGACCAAGGATGATGTTCTATAATCGATGGAAGTGACAAAATTTTAATTTGAGGTTTTCTAATGTACTCTAGATAAAGATATCAAATGCACTTTATAACTACAGTTCGCAGGTTAGAACAACATATATAGATCGTCAATTTTTTTAATGAGGGAAATTATGCATCAGAATTGAAGTTATACTAACCCTATATTGACATTGTCTTCAACAATAGAAGCTAAAGAAAACCAAGTTTTTTTTTTTCAAATTCAATAACCTATCTTGTAACAACTGAAAAAAACATATAAAATTTTGAAATTGGAATACGGTGCAAATCTCTGAAGACACAAAAGGGATTAATTGGGTGTAAGAATTCCCTAACACATGCATAATGCATTAACCCGTATGTGCAGCGGTGGTGCATGTGTAAAACGTAAAGAGACAGCAAAGTGGATTACAAAGAGATTGAAAAATATATTTGGGAAAAGAAAGAGGGTAAAGAAGTGCAGCTTGCGTGAAGCAAACACGCTTGGCTCAGCCATGCAATCACGCTCACAGTAATTCTTTCAACCGCCGCAGGTAGCCACACTGCGCGCGTCCTCTCTCTCTCTCTCTCTCTCTCTCTCCTCTCTCCCTCTCAATAACCCCACGTGAGACCCCCTCCATCGCGAGACAGACATCCCATCGTCTCTCCCCACTACTCCCAAGTCTTTTCTGCTGTCATTTCCATCAGTCTCTTATACTTACCGAGGGAGAGAGAGACCGAACAGTGTTTTATTCACTTAAACCCAACTTAAGCTTTCTGTTTTTAATTATACATTTTATTTATTTCCTCATAAATTGAGTTTTTCAATGTGTGTGTATCGAGTGTCTGTAATGTCGGTACGTACACGTTCGAGTTTCAACGACGTGTGCTATAATTTGACCGAATCATTATCCCTGATAGACTTCCATTGAAGAATTTTTGAGAAACTTAATTCAAATTATTAATTGCATAGACGCACATAAAATTATAAATATTCCATTAATTGAAAAGTGTGAAAATTCAAGAAAATCTGTATTTTGTGTTCCATTATATCATCATTCTGCATCGATCCCTCTCTTCTGTAGACTGTAAGTATTTTGTTTTATTTTTGGAAGATGTCCAAAGAAACAAGATTATATGTACAACTACAAGAATTTCAATAATTAAATATAATTATACTAGTGAATTGACAGACAAGTTGTTTTGCTGTAACCGAGGTCATCTGATTGAGAGTAGTGATGCGTAACGATAGTTGCATTCTTTATCCAATAATGATTGTAGCGGTTTGTGGTTAAACAAAGGACTCACACCTAATACTTCGTCCCTTTATTACGGTTTATGTCACACCCCATTCTGGAAGGAACGGGTACGAAAAGGAAATAATATCTACGAGAAATAAAATCAGCATTGGATAGGAATATTTTCGGGCTACTGGGAAAGTGTAGATCTACTTCTTTAATTATTATGTTTTCCTTAATTGTTATGTTCTATATTTAAATATGTGTAGCTTATAAAAGGCACGTTTGCATAAAGTTAGGAATCAATCAATCAAGAAAATCAATTCTCAATTCTTCCTATCTCTAACTCTCGCTCTCTTACAACTCAACTCCCTCTCTCTCCAATCTGTTATCCCTTTCTCTCTCATTTAATGTATCTCTCCTTCTGAATCAATATTTTTAATTGTGTTCATCAAATATCTATCAATTATGTTTAACAATCCGAGGAATTTTTCCCGAATTGTTACAGTGGTATCAGAGCCGATTTTATTTCTCGTAGATATCATTTCCTTTTCGTACCCGTTCCTTCCAGAACGGGGTGTGACAGTTTATTTGATGCTAGGGGGGAGACCACTGGTCTTCCCTCCCCAGCTTCTGACACCTGTACAAAAGAGTTCATTTTGATATAATTTTTTCTCCTTTATTTTCTTTATAATTGTTTTCTTTTATTTTCTTAACCATGGTTACTGCAAACAATCACTACTCTATATTCTAAACATTTGAAACACAAATTGTCACCGTTCACATCTCACTTCTCCTTTACTCCAAATCTACATTCTTGGCAGAAAAGATTTTCTTGGATTTTTATCTTGAAGCAAGAAATGGAGATCTAACTCTAGCATCTCTCCCACCTCAACCAAAAATGAGGTGCAGATTACTCCCTTCTCTCACTATGGTCTCTCCTCTCAGATCTCGGTCCTTAGTTTGTTTTGGTTGAAGAAATGGGCTCCGAGATCTCGCTGCCTCATCGGCGCCACCGTGTCAATTTTTACGACGCTATTTTTTGTTGCTATGATATGTTTTTTTGAAAAGTTTTGGTTATATAGTTCTTTTGCTAGAGTTTTGATTTTGTAATATTTTGGTGTATGATTTGTTCTTTTATGAGAAAAGCCGTAGTTTTTAACGGGATTTTGATGAGAATTAATCAATTATTTTTGCATTCCCTTTCGACTATTATTCTTGATTTGTGGTGGAACTGCATCTACCATTGCCCAACTTATTGGTGATTCCCCTTTTAATAAGAGTTCAATCAAATTGGTAGATGTGTAGTAGTTTAAAAAGAAAAGTCATTTATGCGTTAAGTTTTCTTGTTGATTATAAGGTCTATCTTCCAATTAATTAGAGCTGATTTTTTACTTATCGGCAGTATTATGGCTCAGGAAGAATTTATATACATGCTTCGCAAAATTAAATCGAATTTATGCATATTGTATGTTGAGAAATGGAGGATATTAACAACAATTAAACATTAGTAGTTGATAATGGATTTTTCTAGTTTCTACATATTCTGCACTAACAAAAATATCTATAACTGAATTTGTGGTAAAATCCTATTGTTTGGTAGGAGAAGGGAATGAAACATGGAACAACATAAGACTATCACCAAAATTATAGAAATAGTTCATAGGATAACTCAAAGAAAAGGAGAGATAAAAGCCTGATCAAGCAAGAACCGAAACCAATCTGGCAGACATTGTGGTCGAGAAGAACTTAAAGGCCTAATCCTGGAAATGGTTAAAAAAAAGTTGAAGAGAAACAAATAATCAACATTAATTAACTTAATAAATAACAGAAATGTCTTAAATCTCAAGTTCACAACAGGAGGAAGCAGTAACTAAACCAATCCCCGATCATCTCCTCCACATGTGCTGCATTTGATTCAACATATTTCTCCACAAGATCTTCCCACTACCTCTTCCGTGCCTTTTCCTTGAAAAGGGTCAGTATATATATTTCCTCCTCAGCTCTAGACTCTTCAAAAATCTTCCTCCCACATAACCGTCAATTCTTCAAATGGCTACCCATGAAAATACAGATAATGGTTGGAGAGAAGAGAGATCCCACACAATAGAAGATAAAATTTATCGCAGGGGAGGGCGAGCGACGGCTGGAGCAGAATGGGCGAGCGATGGCTGGAGCAGCGAGCGGCAATAGAACAAGTTTGTAGAAACAAGAGAGGTTTTAATTTTTTCTTCACCTTCCACTTACAGCCCAAATACGTCCATTGAGAACACAAGTTTGTAGAAAAAAGAAGAAAAAGAAGATGGAGAGAAGAGGAGATCTTAAATCGAAAATAGGAGAATAGAGAGATGAAGAGCAGGTGGATCTTCAGAACTCTTATCTTTGGCAAAAAATTTAAATTTGGAACGCCCAAAATTTTGAATTTGGAATGACAATTTTTTTGAAAAGAGAAGAGTAGCGGTGAGCGGGAGCTCAAAAATCTGATTTATTGAATTGGGAGGACACTTTCTCTAAACTAACCAGGGCTAGTTTCCAAATTAAAAAAAAAAGGAAAAAGTGAATTAAATGTGAAGAAAAGCAAAAGTAATTTCTATAAATTATGGGACACGTGTCGATTGGTGGGGAGGGAGCACCAGTGGTCTCCCCCCTAGCATCAAACAAACCCTTTATTACTGTCATATTGCATTCTTCATTTATCTCTTTATTATTGTTATACTCCTTCCGTCCCATTATTAATGTTCCACTTACCTTTTTTGGTTGTCCCATTATTTATGTCTCATACCAAATAAGGAAATAAATGAGTGGACCACAATCAATCTAAGCAAGTGGACCCCACCCCTTTATACTTTTACACCACAACTTTATACAATTACCCTCACTATCTTAATTACCGTGCCCAGTCCCAATGAAATATAAATAATGAGACGGAGGGAGTATTATTTTCTGATACAAAAATTAAGAAATTTATATTTTATAAATTTTAATTGTACGACAAAATGAGTACAATTTCAAGTGATGATTTAGGAAAAAAGAGAATTCCAAATTCTATTAAAATATAATTGAAACAATTAATTTTTTTTTTTGTATTTTTCTTTTAATTTCTTCATCTTATGATTGAATAATAATCTATAGTTTCCAAGAAGATAAGAATCATAAATTTTTAACTTTGCACGGGAATCGAATCGTGTGAGAGTGAGAATTTTGGAGATAGGTTGTATAAGAATTGTGGCAGAATAGTGAATAAGTAGGGGCCCACTTTATATGAATATGACATAAACATCAAGATAACTCGATTAAAAAAAACAGTAATAGCGGGACGGATAAAGTATAAAATAAGTCTAAATTCGATTGTGACAACTAAATAATCTTCATTACAAATGAAAGCTTCACAATTTATATGTAGCAATATGTTTTTTATAACGAGGAAAATCCCATCTCTATCAAAGTGTGCATCAAGTAAACTACACTCTTTCGTAATAATGTACAAACAACAAAAGAGAGGCGAACCACCCTCTACCACGTAGACTTTTATGTTACACTCTATACATATTTTGACATGTAGCAAATATAGCCTACCATAATTGATTTCAAATTTATTATTTAATTAGAATATGTGTCACACAAGAACAGATTCAAGAATTATGATTACGGGGGCGAGATTTATAGGACTGAATATTCCTTGTCTGGGGGTTGGAGAATTGTTTTTGGGGACGTTTTTCTATTTGAGTCAAAATAGACTTGATATTATACTTTTCTTCTATCTATTGTAATTTACTCAAAAATTATAGTACAAAATCCTATTTTGATAGCACCCCAAATTTAGGTTGAGAAGATTATGAAGAATAACAATCATTAACTTAAAAATCAACCAAGTATTTAAATGATAGAGTTTCTTCAACTTTAAATGATGTTAATTTTACTCAAATGATCAATCAATTATATGAAAACATAAAACACAAATATAATACTCCCTTTGTCCCGCTATTTGTAGCCACATTCTTTTTGGCACGAGAATTAAAACAATAGATGATAAATTATAAGAGAGATGAGTGGATGATAAAGTATGAGAGAGAAGATGAGTAAGATAATGAGAGAGTAGAAGATATAAAATGATAAAGTAGGAAATAGAATATAATAAAATAGGAGAGGGAAGTTGATAAAGTAGGAGAGATGATGATAATTATTTACTAAATTAGGAAAGTGACCACTTTTAATGAGTCATCTCAATCGGAAAAGGTGGTCATGTATAGCGGGACGAATGGAGTACATCATTGCATAAAATTAAATATGTTAAATTATATATATATATATATATATATATATATATATATATCAAGATATATGTCCAAAACTCAAATTATAGATATCCACTAAAATTGGTGACATTTAGTATATATTTTTAAATTAAAATTAATGGTCACAAGCACACTAGTTATTCTTTTTTTTTCATTAATGTAGGATAACAAATTTCAAAAAATTCAGCAAGTTGAAGAGGGGAAGGAATTCGAAAATTTAAGTGGAATAAAGATGTGAATTAGTGCTAAAAACAAAGGAGAACCCATAGTACTAAACGAAAATTATGGCGGCGGTCACACCCACCTGCCCCCTTTGGATCCGCCACTAATATCACATGTAAAAATATATGTGAAGGTAATATAGAATGAAATATAGAATGGAATACGATTGTGGGATGCGAAAGTCCAACCAACCCTCTAGACCAATTATAAATAATCATAAACTCACAGTCGCCCATAAATTAAGCGTGTCTAACTATTATTATCAGGGACTATAAGTAGCAATATTAGTATTATTTTAGTTTAAGGGTCATATCATAATTTGCTTTTTATGTATGAACGTTATAATTTGAATGCAATTTCGCATTTATTTTAAACGTCATGCATGCGTGAGTACGTGTGGCGTCCAAAGGAAATAAAACTTGTAGGGCCCACGTAAAGCAATTGTCGCTTAAACCTATTGACCGGAATTATGTTAAAATTTCTAGTTGAGTCGTTCCTTATATTATCTGTTCAAAATAAATATTACTCCATCCGTCCCGCTAATTCTGTCCCAGTTGACTTCAGCACGGAGATTAAGAAATTTTAGTTTAGTGTATATTTTATGAATTTTAATTGTATAAAGAAATTGACACAGTTTTTGAGGAGTGGTTGGTGGAAAGAAATGAGAATTATCCAAATTTTTGCAAGGATAGTAAAAGACAATCGATTTTTATTTTTTATATATTTTTTATATTGTATTTGAAGAAAATAATCTAAAGTTTTCAAAAAGATAAAAATCATAACTTTCTGAGTTCGGAGCGGAACATAATCGAGTGAGAGATAGATTTTTGAAGAGAGAGAGTATAAGAATGTAGGGGTTGAGTAGTGAGTAAGGGGGACCCACTTCATTTTATGTTTAAAAGTATTTTTTACTATTTTAGGAAAGAGGACAATAATAGCGGGACAACCCGATTAGGCAAGTAGGACAGTAATAGCGGGACGGAGGGAGTATATATTAAGTTTATTTAAATATCTACGTATTATTTAATTTTGATTTTGCTGTGTTGAGAAGGCCTTGGTCATAAAGAAATGGGGCATTTCTACTGTTAGCCAAACAGTAGAAACGAAAAACAAATTTAGCCTATAACTAAAACAAAACACAAAAATAGTCATTTTGTCTTTATCCGACGGAGGACCGATGGGGGAGTCCATCGGCCCTCCATCGGCCCTCCATCGGCCGTGAGAAAAAAATTCGAACATCCCCCCCTAGGGCCGATGGAGGGCCTAAGGAAGGGCCGATGGACTTCCCCCTTGGAGGGCCTAAGGAGGGCCTAATGGAGGGCCTCCATCGGCCCTTCATTAGGCCATCCTTATGCCCTCCTTAGGCCCTCCATCGGCCCTTCATTAGGCCCTCCATTAGGATCTTCTTAGGCCCTCCATCGGCTCTCCATTAAGCCATTCATCGGCCTCCATTATGCTCTCCTTAGGCCTTCCAAGGGGGAAGTTCATCGGCTCTCCCTTAGGCTCTCCATCGGCCCTCCATCAGTCCTCAGGGGGGGGGGGAGATGTTCGAATTTTTTTCTCAAGGCCGATGGAGGGCCGATGGACTCCCCATGTTACAAACAAGAAGCTTCCATTCTTAGCCCAAAACTGATCTTGCACAAAAAAGATCCTATATTAAAAAGATCCGCATTAATTTTAGATTACATTTTTTTTTTTCGTTTTTGGCTAACAGTGGGTATTCCCACTAAAGAAATTAATGCGGCCGTATGGGTTTAGGCGAAGTCAAGCCCACCACCAATAAAGCTCTTCATTCAAGGTTGAAATTTTATCCCCTACCACACGTGGGCTACTCAGATGGGCCCACATCATCAGATTTTTTATGAAAAATTTGAAGCCGTTGGACTTGGAGATTTGAATTAACTTATTATTCACAAAATATATTCATCTCTTAATACTAGTCAAAATCATTACATCCGTATTAACTAAACTGATCTTCTTAATCGACATTCAAAGTACCGCAATCTGGTGTGAAATAAAATGCAAAAAACTTTAAGGATTGCACCTTAATTTAACTTTTCTTATAAAGAAATAAATTCACAATTTACTCTTTTATTTAATAGCATAAAAATCACACAAGATGTTAACTATACTAGTCGTAATATATCATCTGCGATAGGTATCGATAGATCCTAATTGATGAAACCTAAGACCATTTTATCGCTCCTATTTTTGGCTTAGTGGACCGAGCGTACGTATTTGTCCATAATTTAAAAAAAGAAAAAGAAAAATACTATAATAAAATAAAGTATACGGCGAGACACCCAAATTGGAGAAAAACACTTGGTCTCTCTTAGTTCATCCAAAGATATGGTACCACATGTTACTTCCTTATTGGATGACGATATTTGCTTTGCCCATGAGAGAAAATCAGATACATTTTTCATATATAATAGTAAAATAAAATTAAAAAATATATTAAAATTCATGAATTTTCATTCTCTATAAATATGGACCAATTTTGATATACTTATTTACACTTTGAAATCATCTCAATTTCTTTTTTTATCCTCTTCTATCATTTTTATCTATTTTTATAATATTTCTACATCTTTTTCCATCTGTTTTCTACCATGAATCAATACAATATAATTTAAATTATTTTATTAAAACTATTAATATTACTGTTAATAAATAATAAAAAATACATTATATTGTGAAGAGTGGTTGGTGTTTGAGATGATCAGGGATTAAACAAAAAAATTAAGATGGTTGAGTTGATAAAAAATTAAAAATATATAAAAGAGAGATAAATTAATTAAATATTAAAATTATTGGATGTTTGAAGTGTTTAGAATGGTTGTGGATAAAAGTAATCTAATACTCTTCAAGGCAATTACTTTTTGGACTACCGCATATATGTACTATTTGAATTGTGTATGAATTTGGAAATGAATAGTTGAAATCTGCAAAAGTAACGTAGGCATACGGCAAAAGTAGTAATCAAAGTTGAAGTGATCGCTCATTAATTTTTCCCCCAACATCAAAGGCTTTTTACGCGCTACATCTGCAAATCCCTCCCACAGCATTTGGACCAACAAAATCCTACATATTACTACTTCCGTTCCACTATTACCGGCACAATTTCTCTAAATGGACGTCCCGCTATTACTGATATATTTTTTATTTTGGCAAAATTTTAAAACTAATGACTCCACTAATTACCTTTTTAATTAACCCACTAATGACAGATATTAACAAAACAAATTTTACGAAAGATTTTTACCTCATTATTCTCTTTACCCTATTCTCTCTCCTCATTCTCTTACCCTAATCTCTCTTCAGCGCCGCCGCGATTAAATCTTCTCTTGAGTTCTATCTTCCCACTTCGCCATGATGAATCCAACGGATCCCAACGATTCTTTAGCAGATACTACCCTCGTTGCCAAAAAAGTTTGGGGATCTGGTTTCCTGAGCGAAGAAAGTTGTCCCAGCGACGCCACCAACTCCCCTTCGCAGTTTGTTTGCGAAACCACCACCGAGCCTTCAGATCCGTCGCCGATCCAAAGTGACTGGTGCCTTGTGGCCTTGATTCGGGCCGAAATGGTATATTTGGATCCAGATTCGGATTTTGAAGAGTTCATTCCAGAAACTGAAATTGAGTCTTATGTTCCAGAGACAGAGATTGAGTCTTATGTTCCAGAAACTGAAATGGGTTCTGAGTTGGCATCGCAGACGGTTGACTCACGGGCGGCGTTGGAGGCCGAGATGGCGTTAGCTTATGAAGAGTCGATGGCTGCCTTGAAGGCCTATATGGAAAGACCATGTGTTAAAGCTAACATCGAGAGCTTTCTACGGATATGGCTTCCGGCTTACTTCAAATTGGTGAGATCAATCCCTTATTCTCTTAATATGCATTGCCTCTGTGTCTTGTGTGGTGAGAGTATGTGTTGGAGGTGTTTAGATGGTGATATGAAATGATAAGACCCCTTGCACACATTATGAACTTGGCTTTTGGGCTTGGATGGTTATGTCTTCCTTAATGATGAAAACAGAGAGATTTATGCCTTTGGCTTGTGGCCTTGATTGCTGTGTGTCTGCCTTGTTTATTACCCTAGATAAGAACATTTATTTGCCTTGAACTTGACTTTTGGCCTTGTATGGTTGTGTATTCCTTAATGATGAAAACTGAGAGGTTTATGCATTTCGATTGTGCTGGGATTGGCTTGTGTGTCTGCCTTGTTTATTGCCCTAGATAAGAACATTTATTTGCCTTGAACTTGGCTTTTGGCCTTGTAAGGTTGTGTATTCCTTAATGATGAAAACTGAGAGGTTTCTGCATTTGGCTTGTGGCCTTGATTATTGTGTGTCTGCCTTGTTTATTGCCCTATGAACTGATAAACAGTGATGCAACATATGAACTGATTAACTTATATTTGTACATAATCAAAAGCCTTACTTATAATAATAGTACATTTACAAAAGCCTTACTTATAATAATCCATACATATACAAAAGACTTACTTATAGTAATACCTATACAAAAGAGTCAAACATAACCATTTCTTTGCTGCCAGCCTTCATCTACCAATTGTCCAATCATCAACTAGTAGCCCAAGTCGATTTTGAATCATTTCCATCTCTGTAATTGTCTCTTGGTTTTCAATCATGTATGTGATGCACTCCATTATTAAACTGTTAGGAACTACCAAATCAACTGGAAGCCTTTCTTGTCTGGCTAGGGCATCTTTCTTCAAATGTGGGATTTTATAAGAGTTTTGGCCCTTAAATCTCATTATTTCAAGCATACAACTTTGCAAGCTTAGGAACACCTTATTTAGTGTAATAGGTGAAAGCTCATGAAAACTGAGAACAACTGCAGCAACCAAATCTTCTACATTATGACATACAGTCTGCACTTGTATATTTTGAATTGCCCTGAACCAACCTAGGTCATTAACATTCGTATCTGGGGAATTTGGTGGTTGATTAACTAGTCGAATATCAAAGCCACCTAAACTGGCTGCTGCCCTAAAATCAGCATCTGAATCCTTAATGTGAGGCCGGGCATTATCTTGTTGTATGAAGATTAGCCGGCTAGCACATCTTGGCCACTTTGCCCTTATGGTAGGAAGTATCTGTAATTGATTAACATTATGTGAGTTGAATTATTGTATTCATATTACAATTGCCCTGATTAGGAAATGTAATTCCAGAACAAATAAGTTACAGTTACATGATACTGAATTAATTATTACAGAACAAAGAAGTTACAAAAGGTAGATTCTGAAATGAAGATGTAGAACAAAAAAGTTGCAGTTACATGATACTGAATTTGTCTAACTTAACAGTCTGTTTCTAATGACACAAACTCACATTCTAATAGTCTACTTTTACATGTCATTTAGCAAATGTGCATACCTTATTTATTAGGCATAGCTTGATAACATCTTTAGTTATACTTTGAATGGGTTTCGTCTCAAGAGTTCCAAAGAGGGCTGTTCCTCGCTAGTTCTTTGTCTGCAACTGTTTCAGTAAATGGGAAAATTTTGATTTTTCCATCGAAAATGATAGTCCCATCTTCCCCGAAGATGGGTCTGCATACAACGCACATAAACATAACTTTCGTTATGAATTTCTTGCTCTTGCAAGTTCGGTGTGGTTCAAGTTCTCCAGGAGTAAGGTAGAATATGTGATTTGCTCGAGAAATGAAGAACCATTTCTCATCAATGTGTATGGTGTTGTGCATGGTTTTGAATTTTATCATGTTGACAATCCGATCAAACTCTAGGGCTTCTATGCTGAATCTAAGGCGTTCTATCTTGTTAGGAGTAGTTAGGTGAGGCCTTATACATTTGCTGTGTGCTTTGATCATACCCTGATCTACCCACCTCCACACCGTGCATTTACTAGAACTAATACCCGATACAAGACCCCTAACTGTAGATCGCTTGTGTACATCGATGCTTTGAATCAATTCGAGATCTATGTGGACTCTCTTTCTTCTAAATGCTTTTGGTTTCTTGCTTTTAAGATGAATGATCTTACCATTGTCTCTTTGTTCTTTTGCATCAGCCCAAAGACGATGGACGATCCTCCGCGAGCAGTTAAACTTGTCTTTGGCTTCCTTTATCTTCCCGTAGATCGCCTTGCCATCCTTCCAGTTCTGCAGCAACCATTGGACAATTTGATTTCGCTCGTCGTCAGTTAAATTTTTATCCCTCACCATTTCTATCTTGTTGTGTAATGGACAATATAGCCTTCTGTATGTTCTGGTTATATAGACGATGGATTATTTGATTATGGCGGCAGTGTATGAATTTAGTGACTCAAGTTTGGCATTTTAACTGCAACCATTTTTTTGGTTGTCGACTTTGAATTTTTGACAACAAATTGTTCCATAATTTTTTGAGTTACTTTGTGTTCAATAAATTGAAACTGCCGCCATTTTGGGATCCATAAATTTTGTAAATTCGCAGAAAATGATCCCATTTTGAAACAACAGAAAATGCTCCCTTAAATGAAATTAAATGTAAATTCGATACATAAATTTTGGATCCATAAATTCATTTTATTAAATGAATTTTCGAATAAAGGAAAAAAAAAACATATTAAAGAAATCATTAATTGTCATTAGTGAGGTAAAGTGGAGAGAGAAGTGGTGGGCCATACAAATTTACTACTTAAACTATGCTACCTAAATTCCCGTGCCGAAATGAACTGTGCCGCTAATAGCGGGACGGAGGTAGTATTATTTTTTAATATATATATATATATATATATATATACACACACACAAATTAGTTGAGCAAATCCACATTTGCCTTGACTAAATAATATTCCTCCGTTCGACCGAGTTGCCATTGTATTCTTTTTCAAGGTGTTTTATTGAAGTTGTTAAAGTTTTCTATTTTGATAAATTATTATAAATAATTTATTTGAGGGATCCGTAATGTTCCATAATCTTTACGCATAACTAAACTCTCTTTAATAACTTCATTGAAAATAAATATGACAAGTTTGGTGGGACGAAAGAAATATAATTTTTTTTACCATTAGATGCATGTCGCGCATAATTGGCCTTAATAGAAAACGAGAATTACTAAATTAGGTATCGGCCGCGAATTCTATTGAGAATGCGAGTTGATCATACTACTAAACAGAGAAGATGGGATAACCCACTCATCTAAATTCATATTGAGATGAAGATTTTTTTTCTTTAGTAAATCTACGGTCACTAACTAATATGCACAATGGATAAATGCGCTTATGTGGAAGCAATAAAACAATTGTAAATTAAGTGAAAACATATATAAATGATATCTCTGAGACAATCCTCACAAAAAAAAAAAAAAAAAAGAAAGACTAACCAGATAAAAATAATTGCTAAAGCAATTAGATAATTCGTGATTGGGCTTGGGCCACATGATTCAGTTATATAATCTACCAAAAATGCTACATCTGGATTTTATTTGGTTCAATTTGTTCGTAGCCCATGTTATTATTGGATATTAAATGATATCAATAGTATCTGAAACTCGGACAGTTTAAGCAATCAAAGAAATAATTTTGTTGGTCCCGAGAGCACGTTCAGGTGTAGAGGGGGGGGGATGAATACACCTGAAACTCGATTTCTCAACTTAAACACGAACAGTCCTTTTCAGGATGATGTCGTACTGAATAAATTCAGCAGACCAGATAAGCTGTTCTGAATCGTGTAGGCAGAGTGACTGACTCTACTGAGATCTCGCTAGGCGACCGAGAGTCGAATCGGTATCTTGCAGAAAGAGTTCAGTGGTGCGGAATAATGTAGGCCCAAATTCAGTTGAGTGAGAAAAACGTTTTTATCAAAACAGTTTCAGTAGATTAGTGCAGTCTGTAAAGTTCGCTGAAACTCAGTTGAATGATTTAAAGAATATTTTCAGTATGAACAGTTAAATCAATGCAACAGTGAAAAGAAACAGAACACACGACACAGAGATTTTTAAAGTGGTTCAGACACAAAAATCCTACGTCCACTGTCCCGAAAGATCAGGAAGCTATTTATTATACTGAGGTAGTCTCAGTCGGTTTGTTCGCTGGACAAATACTGGTCTTGAGATTTATACTGAGCAAGTCTCAGTTTACAAGGTTATCAAACTGAAGCGTTTGAAAAACTCTCCAACTGTGAAGGAGTCCTTTACAATAAGGATTAGTTCAAAGATGAACTCCTTCGTCTAAGCTATGGATATATGCTATTGAGCTTAGGTTAGAGGGATAGGGAACAAGAAGGTGGCTTCTAGAACGACGAACAGCTAAGTAAAGCTATGGATTCGTGTATCGTCGTTTGGATACTAGAGGCTGTATTTATCAGTTCAGCTTGGTTCCCTAAGAGCTAGAATGTAGTTCTTCGCCGGAGATGAATTCTTCGAACTTCTT
The DNA here is from genome assembly GCA_028984105.1 of Lavandula angustifolia. Classification (NCBI taxonomy): domain Eukaryota; kingdom Viridiplantae; phylum Streptophyta; class Magnoliopsida; order Lamiales; family Lamiaceae; genus Lavandula; species Lavandula angustifolia. Next base: position 24,555,311 of record CM054812.1, on the reverse strand, counting down.
GTGGAGAACTTAGGCTTTTCGAATTTGCTCGTTTGAATGCTTTGAGTGTTCTTGCTTGTGTGCTCGTATTCTCGTATGCTTCAAATTTTGATTTATCCCTCTATTTATAGAGAAGAGATTAGGATAGATCCGTTGGAGACGATGATCCTTTGTCTCTCTCTTTTGGGTAGTTAACGGCTCTTTTGTAGCATGGTGGCAGTGTCCTTTCCCTCCATTTTTGGAAAGTTATTGACTTGCAGCTTTAGTAGGTGTATGACAGGTGTCTGCTTGTCATTGGCCAAGGTTCAGAAGATGGTTTAGACAGAACAGACTTCAAGGAGATTTGAAGCTGACTTCTCTTTTCCTCGTACTTGACTATGCTGATTGTCTTTTAAAGATCTGACAGTTCAGAAGACTGTCTGGCCGTTGCTGAGTCTGATCTCTGATTCAGTAGTGAACTCCTGCTGAGTCGGCTCTACTGAAGATCAACTCTGAATGCAGTGAACTACTCCTGCCGGAGTTCGGTTCAACCGACTTTCGGATATAGTGCTCTCGCTGAGTCCAAGATATTCGAGTCTTCTACTTCTGGTGCTGAGGCGGATAAGTTACTGAATGCCTGGGCCAGAGCAAAGAGTCTGCTGAGTCTGAAACCTCAGAGACAAAAACAAATTACAACTTAAAGGTTCACCAATCAATATAGGGTTTTGGGATCTTCAAATCTTCAAACTACTCCCTCCGTCCCATTGAGCTGTGCTCATTTCTTTTTTGCACGTAGATTAAGGAGAGTTGTTAGATGTGAGTGGAGTGGTGGGTCCCATAAAAAGAGAGTGAGTAATTGTGTGTAAAAATTTGCTTTTTTTGGAAACAGGAACAGATGAGTGGGACAAACTAAAAAGGAAAACGAGCACAGCTCGTTGGGACAGAGGGAGTATTTCAGAGCACAAGGCTACTGAGTAAATGTCAACACAGAAGACTGAGTCATTTCCCACTATATCTAATAACGCTGAGGATAGAATCATCACCCAACAAGTTTTAATTTCTTTTCTGCGTTTATTTTATTGAAAAATCTATTTCAATAAAATTAGTATAAAGTTGCCGTATGTCGGGGGAACATCCCGTGATATAAATATATGCCCAATTTTTCTAATATTTAAATTATTCATTAAATTAAACATGTTAGGTTTTGACCACACGAGTGAGAAAGACTTCGCTCCTATATATGTACATCTATTAAATAATTATCCCTTTTATTTTTATAATAATCTTCAGAACCTAGGTGATGATAATATAAAATTCCACTTGATCGATTATTTAATATTATCAAGTGTTATAAAAGTCAAATGACTCAATTTTTATTTACTAAAGTCAAATAATTGTACGTAAATCCAATGTTCGAGCATGAAAAATTGCGACATAAATCTCTAGTGACAATATTTCAATTTCTTACAGACAACGTCAAGGCCATGTGTTTAAGTTGCCAATTCCTAGATTTATGACTTGAAAAACACTCGTGTTTTTGAGCTCCTCATCGAACTATTGTTGTTACGACAAATGAAAATCATTAAGAAAAAAAAATTATAATTAATCCCATTTCATTTTTGTATATATATACACGTGTCGTTCACATAGGAACCAAACCTTAGGTTTAATCTTATGCATACTTTTATATGTTTATGCAATTTTTTTTGTACTTTTATACATAAGAACATAAAAATTATGCATAAAAAAATTTAATTTATTGAACATCTTCGATCAAAACATTTAGTGAATAAAATAAAGGACATAGATTTATTACTTCATAGTCCCCAGGCTTACAATCATCCTGTGTGAACAACTCTTATTGTGTGAATGTGTGAACATTGCATTTTAAAGACAGTTGTACTGCACTTTCAAGGCAAAGATACTGCACTTAAAAAGTGCAGTATCTTTGTCTTAAAGTGCAGTGTTCACACATTCACACAATAACAAGTATATATATATATATACATATATATAGAGTGTGGATTTGGTGAGAACCACATTTAACTTGAGAACTATGAACCATGTATAATTCTTATATGTTTAATGCATAATTCTTATATATTTTATGGAAAAAACTTGTTATTTTATACTTTTTGTCTTTTAAATAATACATATAATGATTATGCATGATTTGTAATTCTTAGGTTAAATGTGAGTTCTTACATGATCCACTATATATAAATAAATAAATAGTAATTTCTACAGTGAATGAATTGATCTGAGTTTGAGTCAGATTTACATTTAATATTCATTAAAATTATTTAGATTTTTAGCTCTGAATATTGAAATTTGAAAATTGAAATCTGATATTGTGAAATAGTTTTTCTGTACTAATTGGGCAGACGGTTTCGTCTGGCGTTAACTGTTTGTAACATGAGGAAGGCATCAGAAAACGGGGTTACGGTCCGACACGTGGTAGTCAAGCATGGGCTCCACCTGTCCATCATGTCACTTGCTTCCTCTTCACACCACATCATTTGGACAGAAACCGGACGGCGCGGCGATGGCGCCGATACGCACTGTTGCTGATTCTTTCTTTCTCAGCCCTCACAAATGAAAAACAGAAAAAGACTATTTATTCACAAAATAATAGACGAAAAATATAGAATAATTAATTTAATAAAAAAAAATCTGAACTGCAGTATAACTTGAGTCCAACTGCGCTAGATGACAAATCGTTGAGTAGGTCTCACAAAAGTGCTGACGTCGTCAGTGTTCCCCTTCACTTACGACTGTCATCGTCCGATCCTACGTGGCCTTTGACTTCTTGACTACCATAAATTTGTTTTTCTCTATTTTAGTTTTACTCAGGCTAACTGTTACTCGTATTTACTTATAATTTGACCATCTAATATATATATATATATATATATATATATATATATATATATTGAGCATTATAGAATAATCATTGTTCTTCAGTTTATTAATCCTTATTAGAATGTGGACATGACCGCGTTACATAAGTCTTGATCGATCATTTGATATAACCAACTCAGTAGAGAATTACATGAATCTGATTATGAAATTCTGCACTTAACTTTATAGATGAAAAATCTGTCGGTTTTTTGAACGAATTGAATTACATTTTATGAAAAAATATTACATGACAAAATCATAACTTTTGACATAGTATTCAGTGCACAACTCAGTATCTATTAAAAATTTATTATTACCGTTGTGATAGAAGAGTTGGTACTTGATATCAAATACCACCGCATAATGTAAGAGTTGTCATTGTATTCTTTACAAGAGATGAGATTAGAGATCTCTTAGGATGTGTAGTCTACTTGTCTTGCCATTACAACTTAATTTACCGAGAATCTGTCAATCTTTCATCTGGAAAATATATAGCATTGACGAAACTTTTATTGATTGGATGCATTACACGAATCTAGTTGTAGGTGATTAATATTTAGCAATAGACGAAATAATTTTCTCGATATATTGATAGGCAATTATGTCAATCGCATAAATACTTCATAAGTTTGTAAAATTAATTACATCTGTTTAAGGTTACTTCAAAATGGAATAAAAGTTGTTAACAAGCATAAACTACCCTATAATTAGAATAAATAGCTTTATCTAAATTAAACTTTAAATTTGAAGCTTTGGATTCCTCAATACACAATGTGTTTTTATCTAAAATAGTACTCCATTCGTTCCGCTCCAAGTGACATATTTTCCATTTCGAGCGTCCTATCTCAAGTGACCCGTTTCCAAAAATGGAAATAACTTTTAAAAAAATCACAAATTCTCTCATACTTTATCATTTATCTCTCCCACTTTAATCATTTCTCTCCCTTACATTCTCATTTCTCTTTCCTACTTTATTATTTACTCTCTCATGATCTCACTAATCTTCTCTCTTATTTTATCATCTACTCATTTCTCATACCTTATCATCTACTTTCTTAATTCCTGCACCGAAAAGAAACGGATCACTTGGAGCGGGACGGAGGAAGTATAATACACGGTGATACAATTTAAAAAAACCATTCATTTTTATTTCTATGTTCTTCTAATAAATCAATTTAATTCAAACTATAAATCTTGAGCTCAAATCGTATATGCAATTTTCATTCGCATGGTCATGTTGTACATTGTTTTAGTATTAACAAAATACAAATTATAATACGAGATTAAAATATGACGGCGAAGGAAGTGGTCTCCTCCAGCCATATATATCTACACATAAACAAAGGAATGATGATTATGAGGTACATAAAGTCCTTTTCATTATAAAAAAGTAATACAAAAAGTGACAATTATTTGGCGTTTTTGGGCTTTAGGCAGCTCAAAACACGCAGCTCGCACAAAAAATCTCGTACCCAGTCTCTCAAACACACCTTAATTCAGTTGTTGTCTGAATTGTGAGCCAACCTTTTATCTATGTGGGTATATATACACCGTATATTGAACGTACAAATATGAAATTTCTGAAAATAAAAAGAGAGATGAAATGAGTTTTGTTAAGGGCAAATTCACGAGATAAATATAAAGGCAGGTGGCTGATCGCATGTTTGCTTCACGCAAGCAGCTAATAGGGGAGTTTGCTTCATCGCGTGGCTTCAAAGTATTCATTTAGAGTTTAAAATCATCCCCAACCCCACCCCACCCCACCCCCCCCACCCCCACGAAACACCAAATACTACCAAACCCTAAAGCCAAAATGAATTGCTTCTGAGAGATAAAAACTTCTCTCTCTCTCTCTCTCTCTCTCTCTCAGACAAATCCTTTTCAATTAGACATGAAAACTTTGATTGTGTAATCATTTATTCATTTTTGGCTCTGATCACAGCAAGCGGAGCTCGAATTCAAGTTTGCGACGGCTAGTATGAGTAGTGCCAACTTGGCCGGCAGCAGCACGGGGGGCGGCAGTGGGGGCAGCAGCGGCGGCGGCGGGCCGTGCGGGGCATGCAAGTTCCTGAGGCGTAAATGCGTGGCCGGGTGCATATTCGCGCCGTACTTCGACTCGGAGCAGGGCGCCGCCCATTTCGCGGCGGTGCACAAGGTGTTTGGGGCGAGCAACGTGTCGAAGCTCCTCCTCCACATCCCGCCGCACAAGCGCCTCGACGCCGTCGTCACCATTTGCTACGAGGCCCAGTCCCGCCTCAGAGACCCCATCTACGGCTGCGTCGCCCACATCTTTGCGCTTCAACAGCAGGTATGCAGAATTAATTGCTGCAATCTACAACTTCTTTTTGTTGATTTTGATGGTGTCGTTGTCTGAATCAAGATTAGATAGCTTGGTTCGTGGCTAATCCTTAAGAGATCCGTCTTATCAGAGTTGGTGTACTAAAGACAACCCTCATCTCCTTCTCTTGCAAACTTTCGGTTTCTTCCTTTTTACCTTCTCACAAACCCTTATTTCTTTCCCTACTTATCCTATTTGACTTCCATTTTCTTCCAATATTCAACAAAAAAATGTCCCAAATTAATCCCATATCTTCTCAAAAACATGAACCCGAAATCCACATGCACTACTAGAAACTTAAATGATGAAAAAAGTTTGCCCTTTAGATTGAATTACTAATCTAAAGGTACCATTTATGTATCTTTCAATCAATTGATTATATTGGGAGTAGATATTGGAGAATTGTGACGAATTGTGGACCATGATGTGTTGAATCGAGGGAACAGTTACATGTTTTGCTGAAATCAAGAAACCTGATTCCTGATTGATAAATTTAGGATGATGTATCGTAGTCATATATAGTCTGCCCAAGAAATAGTTAGAGCACTGTACGAGCTAACTGCTTTCCTTTCTTGAAAGATTTCTTTAATTAATATTGTTTTTGCTGTTATTAAGGTTTTGGTCCATCGGAGTATATACAATGGGGTCCTCATGAATTTAGATATTGCAGATCTTTTGGTAGTATTGTTTTAATTTCTACTGCTTGGATTGATTACTTATTAATCCATGTTTATGGAGATATAAAATTAGTGATAGTTATTCGATGACTCCAGTTTAATTACCCTTAATTTCGTATAAGATAAATTAGGGTCTTCATTAACTGATTTTTACAGAATTATATAAAAATAAAGAAATATACATGTGATGATCAGATAAGATCAATCATAGTATTATCCCAAGTATTCTGTACAGCAGATTGTGTCTGAATTTCTGGGTTCAGCTGCTTTCAGCAGAAGACAAGTCGCTCTAAAGTAGTCTTAATCAATCGGATTTGCTTGTTTGAACAAGGAACTGCCTCAGAATTAAATCATTATTTACTTATAAAAATGTTAGCTAGTTATTCAATTCAATATTTTTTTTGGGTATAAATTGGGGGTTTTTAGGTAAATTAAATTGTGTAATCTAATTAGTGAGTAGTGACCTCCAGTTGATGTATTCACGAAATGAAATACGAGTTGAAATATACTTTTTGTTATTGGTAAGAATCTGAAATCAACATTTTGAACTTCTAATGTATAGGTGGTGAATCTGCAAACAGAACTGACCTACTTACAAGCCCATCTCTCCGCCCTAGAGCTTCCAGCTCCACCTCCTGCGCCGCCGCAGCAGCTGTTGGTTCCGACATCGCAGTCCATATTAGATTTGCCACCAATCCCGGCGGCGTATGACTTCTCTGAACTTTGCGATACGGTGGTGCCTCACTCCACGTGGAGCCTTTATCCGCGGCAGCAGATCGACCAGCGACAGTTCTCCAACGCCGCCGCACGTGGCCCACCGGGTATTCAGACGACCGCCATTGGAGGCGGTGGCGATCTCCAAGAACTGGCACGTGAGCTTCTGAACCGGCATGCACCTCCTACAATTCCATGCAGAAATCAAGCTTCAAGTTTTCCACCCAACTCTAGGTAGATTAGATCAAAGCACAAAAGGAAAAACAATAATTGAAACTGATTAGCATCTAATCCCATAGCACAATTTTCCCTACTGAAACTCGAGGGGATTTGTTCTCTCTCTCTCTCTCTCACTCTCTCTCTCTCTCTCTCTCTCTCTCTCTCTCTCTCTCTCTCTCTCTCTCTCTCTCTCTCTCTCTCTTTGTACTTGCAAGCTGGAAAGCAACTTTGTATGGTCGATAAGACGATTTTAGTTATTGATTTCTTTTTTGGTATTTATATTTATGTTTAGGGTTTCCTATTTTAGCGATTTCCTTAAGCTTTTTTAAGCTTAACCTATTGAAAGTTGAAAAAGTTGTAACTTCTAATAGAAAAACATTAAAGAAAAATAGAGTGCAAATTAATTAGAAGTAAAAATTAATAAAATCTGATTTGGGGATATATGGGTGCAGTTAAATAAATATAGGTAGGGTAAAATGGTCTTTACAATATAAAATAATTAATAATAAGATTAAAAGCTTTAAACTTTAAACCCCATGAACGTTAGATTGCATTTTGCAATCTAAATTATAAAAATATACAATTTGCCCTACAAATTATTACTTTAGTGTATTTTGTCCTATGGATTATAAAAATGTGTAATTTGTCACTATCTAATTTATTGCATAGAATAACATTCATGCGGATTTTCCGTAACCTGTACGTGCAAAGTTAGTGGTAATTTTATTATGGATTAATATTTTTCGGTGATTTTTCAACGAACTATTTTCTTGTGATAATTCAGTACACAATTAAATCTAATTTTGCACTCGTGGCCAAAAAATTCCCAGAATTTTATTTTTTACAATAAATTAAATAGTTCATTGAACAATAGTTGGAGAGGTAAGCTTTATATTTTCATAATTTAGGGTTAAAGTGCACAAAGCTAATAGTTTAGTAATTTATATTAAAGCTTTTAACCCAAATACTAAATCGGCGCGGGTTCTTTGTCCTACAATCTCGTGTTCCACTAGTGTGCCATGATTATTTCAATATAAACAGAATGTGTATATGATAACCTTAAATCTAAATCATACGGTGGTCCAATTTTATCAATTGAAAATTACAATGGAACACAAGTAAGACAGTAGAATAGAGAATTATATTATTTAATTTAATGGATTCTCTATTTTTTAAGGAGATTTGGGTTAAAGGATTGACTAATAATCGACCGTTATTGTGTGTTAAATCTCTAGGCCTTGTAAAACGGTAAACCTCACACATTCGATTGCCTAACTAAACTCATTCACCTATGCACGCCTCCGCTATTGCTATATTCAGAATTGGACTTTAATAACTCAGATGCACATGAAGACACCATATGAATTATGGAAAGGGAGAACACCTTCTATCTCGCATTTTCATATATTTGGTTGTTCGTGCTTTATCCACAATAATGGAAATGATCAGTTAAAGGTCTTCGATAGCAAGTCAGACCAAGGGGTATTCTTAGGATACCCTAGGGTCAGCAAAGCTTTCAGGGTCTTTAACTACCAGACACTTTGTGTGGAGGAAAGCCCTCATGTTATTTTTAATAATTTTACTTCTGAGAATAGGAAACAAAACTCTCAGCAAGATGCTGAAGAAGTCAGCAGCAAGCTACAAGATCTAAGCTTAAACGATAACATAGAAAAGTTCCAGCATTGTTGGGATGATGATTCAGATGATGAAATTCAGAACCAACCAATAGGCAATGTAGCTGAATCGATTCTTCTGAACATAATCAATCCAGGTAACTCGGGTCGATGAAGAAACCCCAGTGGTAACTGAGACCTCTACTGAGAATAACAACTCATGGGTAACTACTAATGTTCCTAAACTGAGTTCCCCTGAACCTGGTGACTCAGTAGATCCTAATCTTATTACTGAATTGCTTCAAGCACAAAATAGTACTACTGAAATTCCTCATAATCCGACTATTTGTGCAGAATCAATTTCAAAAGAAGTAACAAGACACCGTCGTTCTTGGTTAGATGCTCATACGTCAGATCTTATAATCAGAGATCCATCAGCAAACGTTAAGACAAGATCCATATTCTGTCAAGGAGAAAGCGCTCTATACTCATGTTTCTTGTCTACTGAGGAACCTTAGTCGATTGAGGATGCACTAAATGATACTGACTGGATCACTGCTATGCAAGAATAGCTAAACCAATTCACCAGAAACGATGTTTGGGAGCTTGTAGACAGACACATGCACCAACATGTAATACAAACTAAGTGGGTCTTTGAGAACAAGCGAGATGAAACAACGTCATCGTTAGGAATAAAGCCAGACTAGTTGCCAAAGGTTATTTTCAATCTGAAGGGATAAATTTTGATGAAACATTCGCTCCAGTTGCAAGATTGGAAGTCATTCGTCTGTTCCTAGCTTATGCAACTCATCAGCAGTTCACAGTATATCATATGGATGTTAAGTCGGCTTTCCCGAACGGCGTGCTGAAGGAAAAAGTTTATGTAGAACAACCTCGTGGCTTTCAGCAAGGACATCCAGTATACAGACTCAAGAAAGCTCTGTATGGGTTAAAACAAGAGCATAGGTCTTGGTATGATACCCTTTCAGACTTTCTACTTCAGAAATGTATTCAGAAGGGAAAGGTAGATCGCACCCTATTCAGTATCAAGTCAGAAAATGACTTTCAACTGGTGCAGATCTATGTGGACGACATCATCTTTGGATTTAAGAATGTGATCATCTGTCAAAAATTCGAAAAGATGATGAAAGATAAATTTGAGATGTCGATGATGGGAGAAATGAATTATTCCCTTGAACTTCAAGTGAAGTAATCTAAGAAATGAATATTCATCAATCAAGCAAAATTTACTAGAGATCTCATCAAGAAATTCTAGCAAATAAGTAAAGATACCCATGAACACAAATCTCAAGATTGATATTGATAAAGAGGGATCATCTATTAACTCAACTGATTATCATGCTATTATTGATTCATTATTATATTTAACTGCGAGCGACCTGATATAACCTATGTTGTAGGTATATGCGCGAGATTTCAGGCGAATCCCAAGCGAAGTCATATCGACTCAGCAAAGAAGATTCTCCGATACCTGAAAGGAACACCTAATGTTAGGTTATGGTATCCTGTTGATGATAATATTGAACTAACTGGTTATTCTGATGCTGATTATGCAGTATGTCGAATTTACAGGAAATCAACTTCAGGAACATGTCAGTTCCTAGAAAGCAAGCTCATATCGTGGTTTTCAAAGAAACAACACTTAGTAGCTACGTCCATTACTGAAGCTGAATATATGGCTGCCGGAAGCTGTTGCACCCAGATCCTATTGTTGCGACAACAATTGAGAGATTATGATGTATATCAATATGAAGTGCCGATCTACTGCGACAGTACCTATGCTATTGCAATCACTCAGAATCATGTTCTTCATACAAGATGCAAGCACGTGGACATACGTCATCACTTCATCCGAGACCATGTCTAGAAGAAAGAAACCAGAATGGAGAAAATCCATGCTGATAAGCAAATGGCCGACATACTGATCAAACCTCTAGCTGAGACCAGATTCAATGAACTCTCAGGAGAACTAGGTCTACTGGATCCCACTGACTCAGTTTAGTATGACGATCCCAGAAGTATTAAGGCGGAACTTACTCTTAGTACTACTAAGTAAGGAAGAAGGAAGTGTTGACGTACTTAGTGTCTACACAGTGGTATCAGCTGACTACTATGTTCAACTGACATGTTATGAGTATTTATTCAGCATATCTATGTTCAACTGACAAGTTACTCTATTTTCAAGTGCTAACATTTGTTTTGCAGATCTAGTAAATCACTAAAACGGCGTCTTCACCCAGTAATGAAGTTTTGATCCCTTCTGACATAGAGGAGATCATTCTTAACAAGAGAGTCTGGTTCGAGCCAGCACTCATGTTCAGATCGTGCAAGGTGGACTTCATGGAGCCTATCTTCGACGCTCTTCGCCTCATCCAACCCGGCAGCCGCCTTTCTTTCCCTGCCTCCCTCGTCAGGTCACTGAGTTCTTCATGAATCTTTGCCAGAATGAAGATCATCAGGACATTTCTTGCATATCATACCAGCAAGAAACGAGTAACAACGTTTGGGAAGAGAAGATTACAGATATGGACGTTGCTGAGTGCCTTCATCAGAGTTTCCACCTTCCCAATGAGAGAATCTCTCATATTGGATATAAGGAGACATCCATCAACCAGTACCTCTGCCAATTTAGTGGGCAGAAGGACAGTGTGTTCAAAGCAACGTTCCCCAAGAACAGACTGCTCCCTAAATACAGAGGGTTGGCTTACATAGTTAACTATGTGGTGACTAGCTTCACCGGATTATATGACCAACTCAGTCGGGTCAGGATCCAGATCATGATGGTGATCATGGATGGAGTAAAGGTTAACTGGACTGAGTTCTTCATGACGGAGTTCAGAGCTCAGTTCTAGAAGTTTATAGTGAATGAGGACAGGACCTCATTCCAGCTGATTCCGAAAGGAAAACTTCTGTATGGCAGCAAGGTTTCAATCCTGATCGAGGATTTCTACTAAGGCAGAGTCGTCTTCGGTGACGCATTCCTTTTCGACAAGAAGAATATCAAGTTCTTGAACACGACAGCTGCTGAGAAATCTATAGGGCGCGGACTTCACGACAAGCGTCCCACACCGTCCACTCAGGACCCTTGCCCTACTCAGTAAAAGAAGCAAAAACAACTGAAGAAGGTTGAACCATCAGTAGTAATTATTCCTGAGACTGTATCCATTTAATACTCAGAGTCCGGTAAAGAAGACGTGACTCTGACTGATAAAGTCAAGAAGATACACTTAGAGGAGACTCAGTCGGACTTACCTGCTGATTTACCTCAGGCTGAGGTCTCCACATCTGTTCCGATTTCAGTACTGACAGCTCAGCTCAGAGCTACTGAAGAGGTCGTGAACCAGATACCTGAAATCCTAGATGGACATAGCAGTCACGGCTAGCGTCCAGATGCGTCTCAGATTCCTAGAGTGGGATCTTTTGGATGAGACCATCGACCTCAGGACTGTCCCTGTACTGATGCAGGAGGAGCAGACGCTGAGAGAAGAGATTGGCTACGGAGAGCCATCAAATATCACGTCGATGGATTATCTGCGCTCAGCGATGCTCATGCTCCTGAGTCTGAAGGACACAACTCAACCATCTACTCAGCTCCAAACTCAACCTCACTCATATTTTGATGAGTCACCAAAGGAAGCAGACCAGAGAGGATTTACTGAGGGAAAATCTCCCAGAGATGATGACTCACCACCTCCACCGCCTTCATTTGGTGTCGTCATCTCAGCCCCGTCTACATCCAAGGAGAAGTATAAACAATCCAGTTATCAGGCTGCTGCGATCAAAGATGTATATGTGGCATCTATTAACAGGTGCCTTAAGCGTCAGGGTCGCGAGAATCGTCTTCTTGGCCAAGATATGAACTAAAAATGGAGCTGGTCTACTGAGGCTCAGACCTTGAAGCTAGGCAACCTGACTGCTGAAGTGCAGAGGATCAAACAATCTACTCTAGATACTGAAATGATCATCAACCGTGCACTTGAAGCTCAGAGGGATAATCTAAACGCTCAGTTCCAGCACATCATGCAGTCTCAAGCCGACACATTCTCTAATCAAATGACCACTACATTGGATCAGGTCCTCAAGGCCGTCGAAGAGCGTAACAAGCTAACCACCGAGAGTGCCTCTAAAACACTCATGGAACAGCACAACGTCGGCCTAATTATTAAGAAAGAAGCCACTGAAATGGTTGAAGCATACCTGACACGGCTTGAAGCTACAAAATCTGAAGTACTCCAACTAGCTCAGTCAGAGCATGATCGACACTGGAATGAGTACATTGATGCTGTTCAGGATGTGGAAGCAAAGATTGACACGATCAACCTTTCAAAAGCAGGGCTTACTAAGAAGGTTACTGCCTTGGCAAGCATAATTGATGATGCCAAAAAGGAGGAAGGAAGTAGGAGGAAACAACTACTAACCCTCATCAAAGCTGAAGAGGTAGGAACCAGTAAGACAACGGAGAAAGGGCAAGGGTCAGGAGAACCCACTGAGGCAGCAATTACTGAGGTAACTCAGTTTCTAGAATTACTGACAGAAGAGTCAATTCGCTCAGTTTCCAAAGGTAAAGCCTTAGCCCCTCCCAGTCCTCCTAAGGAAAAGAAGTTGAAATTCCGGACGCCTGAAGAAAAAATTGCTTACGATGAGCAAATGGCTAAGGAATTACAAGCTCAGGAGGAAGGACATGCAAAAGCCAAGAAGAAGCATATACAGATCCGATCTCCAATTCCTAAAAGGATAAGCTATGTAGTGCCTAGACAATCTCTATCTAAGGCTCAAAACAAAGAAAAATCCAAATCTACTGAGCCTGAAACTTCTAAGCCTAAGTCCAAGTCAGCTGAACCATCTGATGCTGAAGCTACAACTGAATCTGAGCAGACTATCTCCTCTACTGAACTCTCTAAGAAACAAGAAGCTGAAATGAAAGAGATATAGGATGCATGCGAAAGAGGCTTGGACATGACTGCTAAGGCTTGCCAAACTCAAGCTGCAAAGGAGAGACTAAGATTAGCAGATCTTGAGGCCGTCAGGCAGAGAACGGAGAAGGAAGCAAGAGAGAGAATCCCTGAGAAAGATAGGAGCGTCCCTACAACTTCTAAATTCTTCAAACATAGGGATCAGGGAAACAACATCAAAAGCATCACTTATCCAAGGGCTGACAAGTGGGTCCCTTGGAAGATCAATCAAAAGTGGGAGCAGATCAAGGTTGATTTTATCAAGAGCTATTATATCTGGTAGTCAGTAGCTGAGCAAGCTGAGCCAGACAAAATCTTTAGAGAACTCTTAATGATTTCAGAACCTGAAGTATATGCTGAGATTCAGATCGCTCTCCAACAATCATGCAATATTCTCAAGGCACCTTCATTCAGAACTCTCCCTCCACCTTGCACTTTTGACGGAAATATCTGCACCAAGGAGATTGAGGATAAGATCAGATTTGCTATAGTGAGAAAAGTGATAAGCTTGAATGATGTTAAAGATCAAGAAGAGACCAGAAAGCTGAGGAAAAGAATATACAAAGCATATGGTCTTGAGCTTCCAGACAAGAAATTTGCTGACTTCAAGGTGCGACTGCAACAATTCAGGAAGTCCAGCTGATTCTCTTTTGCTCCGAGTGTTTGCTCAAATACATTCTTTTTAGCTCTGATAGTCTTAGCCTTAGATAGAATATAATTTCTTGTACTTGTATTCTCTCTGATCATATATGAAATTCTCTTCTTTTGGCCTTCGACAACTACTCATTGTCATCAGACTATTTTTTTCTTTTTAACACTACTGATCACTTCAGTGACCAGAATACACACACATGTTACTTATTTCTGTGCTTGTCTCTCGGTGCTTAGCTGAGTCTAGATCCGATATCTTCTTATATTGGGAATTATATTATCTTAGACAGTAGTACTGTGTTGATAGCTCTGACTCTACCTTAGATTATAAGGGGAAAGATTTTATCCAAGATAAGAGGTAGACAAGGGAGCTCTGATTATATCTTAGAAAAGGGAAGAAGAAGACAAGGGTAGATAGAGGGAAATTGTGATTGATGTTTTGTGTTGATAGACAAAGTTCATGTAAAGATTTGTAAAAGGTTTTGACATCATCAAATAGGGGGAACTTGTTGGGATGAGATTCAGTATGATAAGATTTGAAGATCCCAAAACCCCTAGCTGAATGATGAACCTTGTATAATGTAATAGCTTAGTTGAGTTCAACAAGTTAGGAACTGAGTAGGCTAGCTAGAGTTCATTAGCTGATAGGATTCAATAGATCATCTGTCACTCAGCCGAAGAACTCAACATCAGGAACTCAGCTGGGAATGCTATAACCCACTGAATCTACAAAGGAATTCGAGCCACGAGCTGAAATATCAGAAGAATGAAAGTAAGAGACAATTCAGTAAAAGGTCCGAGGAATCAGAGGAAGTCAACTTAGCATGCTATTGACAAACCTCACCTACTCTCTAACCTCGACCAATGAGAAGCCGCCATCAGTGTACCTGCTCTGACACAAAGCTGCTTCATTGATTGAAAAAGAGGGAATCTCGACAGTAACATTCAAAATGAAGATGGTCATTTTTCTTGTCGTTTTCAACACGTGTCTAGACTCCCTCCAACGGATCTATTCATACGTTGAGAATATAAATAGAGAAGAGTCTTCATGCAGAGAAGGCATCACCGGGAACCAAAGCATTCAAGTGAACATACACTCTAGCAAACTCAAAAAGTCAAACCCAACGAATACTTGCATATAGAGAAATAATTTCTAGTTCTTCACTCTAGAGTCTCATCAGTTCCCTTTCTCTATTTTAAGCAAGCGTATTGTAAAATCATTAGCTTAGAAAACTCGAAGGAGTTCAGTTTTCTGAACTGTTCTTATTGTAAGAACTCCTTCATAGTTGGAGAAAATCAAACCCTTGTGTTTGAAACTGTAAAGTCACTACAACTATAAATTTGTATCTGTTCAGCCCACAGATCAACTGAGACTTGCTCAGTATAAGCAAACAAGATCAGACTGTCTAGTCAGTGCACGATCAACTTAGACTTGCACAGTATAAACTAATACACGAACTCCTGCTTTGTTCAGGACAGTAGACATAGGATCTTGTGTATCCGAACCACTTTAAAAATTGCCTGTGTCGATTTTTCTGTTGCACTGATTACTGTTCATATTGCATAAAACGGACTTTTAATCAATCAACATAAAACGGGTTTTCAAACTAAGACGAACATATTTTTGGGCCTACACTTTCGCACACAATATCTGAAACTGAACTATTGTTCAGTAACTGAAGTCAGTATATAGGACTCAATAGAAGGATACTCTGCCCATGCGATCCAAAAAGCTTATTTGGCTAACTGACTAGTTCAGTAGCAACATTGACTAGTACTGACTTTTGCGTTTGAGTTAAAATTGGCATTCAGGTGTATTCACCCCCACCCCCCCTTCTACACCTGAAGGGCCGTCTCTGGACCAACAATGATGAACCTCACAATGTAATAGCTTAGTTAAGTTCAGCATGTTAGGAACTCGGCAAGCTAACTAGAGTTTAGTAGCAGATAAGTTCAGTAGAACATCTTATATCAACTGGATGGAGTCAGCATGAGAAACTCAGTTGGGCGTCTAAGAACCCGCTGAATCAATAGAGAAAATTGTGCCAAGTAGTGAATATCTCACAAGAATGTCAGCCGGAGACAACTCATAAATGCGTCCGAGAAATCAGAGGAAGTCAACTCAGTATCCACTAGGAGTTTGAATAAGCCTCTAACCTCGACCAATGAGGTCCTGCTAGCACTGTACTTGCTCTGACATAAAGCTGCTCCCTAGACTAAAAAAGAGAGAATCCCTACAGTGACATTCAATTATCACACTATGCACCAGATCTAGTGGCCAAACGAAAAAAATTTAAAATCTTTTTGAAAAACGTTGACACTTTAGATAACTGCTCTTTTGAAAAATCTATTTGAAAATGTTTTTAAAATATTTTTGAAAAATCCTTTTCTTTTAAAATCTTCCTAAGTCATACGTTGACACTTTGGATAGCTACTCCTTTGAAAAACGTTTTTATCAAATGCTAGCCCACTGATTATATTAGTACTCAACCCAAAATTTTCAAAAATATTTTCAGGTTGAGCGACCACTATAGATGAACGGAGCTGAGGGCGAGGGCTGCTGTCTGATAAGTTAATTCCCACCATGCTCAATTGATCGTTTGCCCATTCCGGAAAACGAAGTTGACTTGCTAGTCGTCATTTCAGACTTGTCTTTATGGTTATTTAACCAGATTTCTTCTATGTGCTCAGACACTTATTTTATTTCGATGAATCTCAGCTTAGAAATCTTATGAATTTAATTTCTTGAATTATTTTGTATTATCCCTTAATTATAAATTCTTATTTTATTCATCCGTATTTCACCCAACCTGTCATATGCCCTCTTCAATCGGGATGTGATATTTGGTATTAAAGTAGTTCGTTCCGCTTCGGACCTAAACCGTCTTTCATGGAAATCTAGACTCGATTCCCTAGATTTCAAGATTGTTTCGCTTTTGAAAATCAAAAAGTACATTTCAAGTGAGTCTAGAATAAAACCTCAAGACATATAAGTTATTCGACAACTCTCGTCTCGCCATCGCAGTGCCCTCGATGAAAGGTATGACCTTCTAAAAGAAAAAAAAGAAGAAGAGAACGTGCACACTAAGGTATGTGGCTAAAAAGCATTATGAAAAGAAAATGTTTCACAATAAGACCTATGAGTTTCCACGACTATGGTAAAATGATGTCTTGTAATTTTAAACCCGACAAAAAAAACGATTTCAAAGAGTTCTACATGAGCCCAAATGATAAAGATTTTATGGAAAACGATATGACTACCGTACAACGATTTTATAAGTATATGATTATGTTACGAAAACCTTGCAATAGTATTGCTACGGTTACGAGCTGAGATGTTATGAAAGCGATATGCTAATCATACAGAAGAGTATGATGATTTAATGTTGATATGCTATAACTGTGAACGATATGAAGGAGTATTTGAGAACTAATCATGTTTGTAAGTCGCTTGAACATAAGATTACTTGGTTACTTGATCGATTTTAAGAGAACTTTCTCACGTAGAACTATTTCTTTAGATGACCTTAGGAGGACGTCGAGTGATAGTGGTACAGTCCCGAGAGGAGAGAGAGGATCGTTTCGCCATTTCGTGAGAGATCTCGAGATGCCCATAGGGGTTTTCCTTGGGCATTATGTAGACGCTTGGAATGCGGTGCGACGAGACATCGATGACTACGAGGTCAACATTTGGAATGCCAACACCTAATTGAGCTTCTTCCACCTCAATGGAGGGAATGTTTGGAGATGATGTTGGCCTAGACCCTAGAGAGTAGGACTATGTTACGCGTCACTCGATTAGGAATTTCACACTGTTTATCTCTCCCATATTTTCCCACATTCCGACTAGGGGGGGGGAATAACTATAATTGCACTATTGATTAACCCAAGCCACACCTGCTACCCTACCTGCTCTACCAATCGATAGGGCACGACGACAGAGACGATTATTATGTTAGAGCCGAGGAGGCTGAAGCATGGGCCAACCAAATGGGAGGGAAAAGTTCCAATGACTACTTGGTTGATGATCTGGTGGTCAACGGAGATGCAGACCCGATAAACGAGCAAATGGAGGCTCTGATTGGCGACCTAGGCAACAACGCCCAAGCGGGTCCGATGGAGGGCCCCTTTGAGGATCTAGAAGAAGATTTAATGGTTGATGTTGAGGGAGAGTTCTAGGACTCCGATGATGATTCTGCAACCTCCTCCTCCATTACTGTTTGACGTCTTAGTTTTTGCTTCTGTTTTCTTGTAAGTTAGAAAGGTATTCTCCCTTGTTCGGGATCTTCCAACACTTTTGTCATTGTAGAAATAATGATATGCTCAAACACTTTGTTGATTCATCGAATTTTTTGATTTAGTTAAATGGCATTTTGTACGAAAAGTCCTTTACGGAGGTATTATCACTTTCTAAAATATCTATGAACATTTTGCTTTAATAATTGTTTCTGTGTGTTGATTTCTTCTTTTTTTTTTTTTTTGCAACACATCTTGTATGACGCTCAGTTGTAACCAAGCATTACATTTACTAACTATCACTTTTTATAGAATGCCTAGAGTAAGGGGAGGAGGTGTGCAAGGTGGAAGAATGAGTGGACGAGGAGGAGCCGACATGGAGTTTGAGGATGTTCCTAACACCACCGACAACGACCAATTAATGAACGGTTCAGAAAAGAAAAACCACCAACATTTGACAGAACTAGCTAACCAAAGGATGCCGAAAAATAGGTTAGAGCAATAGAAAGAATCTTCGCATACATAAGATGTGAAGAGGACAAGGTGAATTGCCTCATACCAGCTAGTAGATGAGGCTGACCATTGTGGGTGTCAGTTCGACGGACCATGACTGACAAACAATTTGAAACCTTTATATGGGAAAATTTTAAGGCACAAGTTTTTGTGAAATACGTTACAAGTTGTCATCACGAGGCGAAGAGCTATGAATTCTGGAATCTAAAACAAGGAACAAACACGTTCACCGAATAAGACTGAGCTTTCGCTCAATTGTCATGCTATGCACTAGATCTAGTGGCCAACGAAAAGGATAAAGTAGACAAGTTCATAAGCGGATTGCGCCCGAAAATATGCATTGCCCTTGTTACGATGAATACCCTCACATACCCAGAGCTGTGGAGCATAGAACACAGTGTCGAAGTAATGGATGCCGAAGGAAAAAGAAAAAGCTCACGCATCATCAGGTTCTGCACCTTCCCATGATGGCGGAAATGGAAAGCAGAAATGGGATGCCCGTAGGGTTGTAAAATGAATCAAATAATTTTGCTCAATTCGATATTCGTATTCGATATTCGGTTTTTTATTCGAAATTTTGATATTCGAATTTGAATATGTATATTCAATTCAATTTGATTAGTATTCAAATACGAACATGAAATTATGATATCCGATTCGATATTCGCAAATATTCGATTAATTTTTTTAGCATATTTAATAAATAAAATATAATAAATAAATATAATAATGAAATCCATTAATAATTTAGTCCATAAATACTATATAATGATCATAATCAATTAACTAAGGAAATATTAAAATATACATTATATAATAATAAATATTTTAAAAGTGACGCTATTACTAAGGAAATATTAAAATATACATTATATAATATTAACTCTTCTAAAACTGACGTTATTACTTTGAGGGGCCGTTTGGTTCGACAAGGGGAAAGGAAAGGAATCAGGAAAGGGAAAGGAAATGAAAGGTTTTGAAATGATTACATTTTTGCCATTCTGTTTGGTTCGGACCAAAGAAAGGAAATCGATTTCATTTCCTTTACATTTTGACTGTTCGGTACATATAGGGAATCAATTTTTATTTTTATTTTTTTAGTACTTAAACAATTGAAATAATATTATAGTAAAAAAATAGCTTAAAAAATATTTCATCCGACAGAGATGAGACGGAAGTGCAAAATTTCATCCAACAGAGGCGGCGGCGGCGGCGGCGGCCTATTGGATTTTATGTGAAAAGTGTTAGAAGATAGTGGAAGATGTGAGAGAGAGAGGGAGCAGACCAGAGGGAGAGAGGAGGAGATGGCAGAAGATGAGAGAGAGTGTCTGAAATTTCTTCCGATAGGCGGCGGCGAAGACCGTCGGATGGCGGCGGCGGCGAAGACCGTCGGATGGTGGTGGCGGCAAAGACCGTCGGATGGCGGCGGCGAAGACCGTCGGATGGTGGCGGCGGCGAAGACCGTCGGACGGTGGCGGCGGCTGTCTGAAGAGTATGTGGAGAAATGGTGGAGAGAGGAGATGTTGGAAGATGAGGGAGAGAGGAGACGAGTTGAATTTTTTGTGAAAAAAAAAGTTGAAAGGAAAGAGGAGGAGAAAGGAATTGAAATCCCAGGTTGGAGGGAGGGTTTCAAAAAGTGCTTGTTGAGGGTTTTGGAAACCCTGAAGGGGGGGGAATGAAATTGAGCAAAAAACCGAACCAAACACCAACAAAGGGAATCATTCCCTTTCCCCTTTTGGATTACCCCCAACCAAACAGCCCCTGAATATATTTCAAGTTTTCAACCTAGAAACAAACTTCCCTCAGGCTTCATCTACGTGAACGGCGCTTTGCCTGACGACTTTTTTTATATATTGTTGAAGTTTCAACCAAATCACAATCAGGTGATTCTATAATTCTAAAGTTATGTATGTAATAAACGTTTTAGAAATTAGTTTGATTTTCTTAGGATTTATTTTTGAAAACCTTGTCGAGTGTTTTGATCGATTGAGAAGAAAATATGCGCAATAAAATTGGAGTTTCATGACCCAATGAATATTTAACAAGTTTTGATAATCCATGGAATTATGGAATAAATTATTGATGTGCATCCCCTCCTTTTTTGACGTAGACTTAAATCACATTAATTAGTATTTGACTACCTTCATCCATGGAATTTTAGAGGTCTTTTATGAAGCTACACATGTGATTTCGGGAGTCAATTATCCTACTTCTATTGTCTACATTGTTGTTATTTGGAGAGTCAAGCATATATTGAATGAAAAAGAAAATCGTGATGATGAGTTCATTAGAGTGATGATCAAGAAGATGAAGCAAAAATTTGACAAATATTGGGGAAGCTGCAATCTTTTGATGGCTATAGGAGCAATACTTGATCCTAGGTTCAAAATGAGGTTGGTTGATTTTGCTTTCAATAAAATATACAATGAGATTGATGCACGAACAAATGTGATGAAGAATCGAGATGCATTATACAATTTGTTCTTTGAGTATGTTGAAGGTGATCATGCAAGGTCTCGAAAGAATACCACTTCAGGAAGAAGCTCTTCTACATGTTCAAACTCCACATTGAAAGGAAAATTAGTGCCTTCTGGTTTGTCTATGTTTGATGAGTATTTAAACATTGTCGAGGATCGTGACGTTCTTTTGAAATCATAGTTGGACATTTACTTGGAGGAGGGTGTGTATAGATGTCAAGATGGGGATGCAGATTTTGATGTTTTAGCTTGGTGGAAATCTCAAGAATTGAAGTTCAAAATCTTATCTAAGTTAGCTCGTGATTTCTTAGCGATTCCAATTAGTAAAGTGGCATCAGAGGCCACATTCAGTGCAAGAACTCGAGTGTTATATCCTTATCGTTCAAGGTTATTTGCTGATATGGTTCAAATTTTGATTTGTGGAGCAGATTGGGTTCGCTAACTTCCTGGAATTAAGAAGGCCATTATGACACATGTGAGTCCTATTTCTAATTCATTACACGTTTCATAAATAAAATATATTTAATTCATTCTATTTGTTTAGGAGCAAGAGGAATCGATTGATGTCATGCTGCAAACAAGTCGATTTGCAAACTTGGTGGAAGATTCAAGATTGGTGCTTATTCAATTTAATAATCTATTTTTTCTCTTACGTATTTGATATTGATAATTATTGTTTTATGTTTTTAAAAAATATTATTTTATAAGTTTTGAATATGATTTATGTTGAGTATTGCTAATTAATATTATTTAGAATTTATTTTATTACGAAAGTCATAAATTGAATTGAATATTTAACCTTAACTATCGAAAATGAATCAAATATTTGTAAGAGATAGTCAAATACTATAAAATACTAATAAAAAAATGAATATCCAATTCGATTCGAATATTTGAATAACATAAACGAATCGAATATGAATTGAATTTAATATTCGAATAATAAACGAATACGAATATGAATATTCAAATAACGAAGCAAATACAAATCAAATACAGTGATATTCGACTCGATTTGGTTCGTTTACAACCCTAGATGCCCGTGATAGAACGAACTTCGGAAATGACAGAAGGCCTTGGCACTGGAAGAGGCATCCCCAACAAAATTGTTGGGTATGAGATTCAGTATGAGAAGATTTGAAGATCCCAAAACCCCTTAGCTGAACGATGAACCTCACAATGTAATAGCTTAATTGAGTTCAACATGTTAGGAAGTCAGTAGACTAGCTAGAGTTCAGTTGCTGATAGGTTTAGTAGAACATCTTATGTCAGCTGGATGAACACAACATGAAGAACTTAGTTGGGCGTCTCAGAACCCATTAAATTAGTAGAGAAAATGTTGGGATGAGATTCAGTACGATAGGATTTGAAGATCCCAAAATCCTAGCTGAATGATGAACCTTGTATAATGTAATAGCTTAGTTGAGTTCAGAATGTCAGGAACTCAATAGGCTAGCTAAAGTTCAGTAGCTGATAGGGTTCAGTAGATCATCTGTCACTCAGCCAAAGAACTCAGCATCAGGAACTCAGTTGGGAACGTTACAACCCAATGAATCTACACAAGAATTCAAGCCACGAGTTGAAATCTCAGAAGAATTGAAGTACGAGACAATTCAGTAAAAGGTCCGAGGAATCAGAGGAAGTCAACTCAGCATGATATTGGAGTCTGAACAACCCTAACCTACTCGCTAACCTCGACCAATGAGAAGCTGCCAACATTGTACCTGCTCTGACGTAAAGCTGCTTCCATACTGAAAAAGAGGAAATCTCTACAGTATCATTCAAAATGAATTTGGTCGTTTTCCTTGTCGTTTTCGACACGTGTCTAAACTCCCTCCAACGGATCTATTCATACGTGGAGACTATAAATAGAGAAGAGTCTTCATGTAGAGAAGACAACACGGGAACACAAGCATTCAAGCGGTAAAACACTCTAGCAAACTCAAAGCCAATTCCAATGAAGAACTTGCATACAGAGATATCCTTTATAGTTCTTCACTCTAGAGTTTATTCAGTTCCCTTTCTCTATTCTAAGCAAGCTTACTGTAAAATCATTAGCTTAGAAAACTCCAAGGAGTTTAGTTTTCTGAACTGTTCTTATTGTAAGAACTCCTTCATAGTTGGAGAAACTCAAACCTTCAGGGTTGAAACTGTAAAGCAATCAAGAGAAGACAAAGGGTGGACTCGTGGGTCCCTTGGAAGATCAATCTAAAGTGGGAGCAGATCAAGCTTGATTTTATCAAGAGTTTTTTATATCTGGCAGTCAATAGCTGATCGATCTGAGCCAGACAAGATTTTCAAAGAATTATTGATGATCACTGAACCTGAAGTCTATGCTAAAATTCAGATTGCTCTCCAACAGTCCAATAATGTTCTCAAGGCATACAGGAATCTCCCTCCTCCCTTCACTCACGACGGAAACATCTGCACCAAGGAGATTGAGGAAGAGATAAGGTACGCCATTGCGAGAAAAGGACCGAGTGTGAAGGATGCTGAAGACCAAGATGAGACTAGGAAGATGAGAAGGGGAATCTATAGAGCTTGTGATCTTGAACCTCCAGAAAAGAAATCTACTGACTTCAAGCCGCGATTGCAATAATTCAAGATGATCAACTGATTCTCTTATGCTCCGGTGTTTGCTCTGTTATCCTCTTTAGCACTGATAGTTCTTAGCCATAGATTGAATTGAATTTCTGTACTTGTAACTTCTCAGATCATATATGAAATTCTTTTCTTTCGGCCTTCGACAACCACTTATTGTCACCAGGCTATGTTTTTACGTTTCAACACTACTGATCACTTCAGTGACCAAGACAAACACACACACATTTTACTTAGCTGAGTCTAGATTTGATATTTTTTTATGATTATTGTGAGAATGAACTTATAGGATAAAGGATATTATCTTAAACAGCTGTATTGTGTAGATTTGTAGAAGTTTTGATCTAACAGGTTTTGGCATCATCAAATAGGGGGAAATTGTTCGGATGAGATTCAGTATGATAAGATTTGAAGATCCCAAAACCTTAGCTGAATGATGAACCTCGTATAATGTAATAGCTTAGTTGAGTTCAACATGTTAGGAACTCAGTAGGCTAGATAGAGTTCAGCAGCTGATAGGGTTCAGTAGATCATCTGCCGTTCAACAGAAGAACTCAGCATCAGGAACTTAGTTAGGAACGTTACAACCCACTGGATCTACACAGGAATTCAAGCCACGAGCTAAAATCTCAGAAGAATGGAAGTACGAGACAATTTAGTAAAAGGTTCGAGGAATCAGAGGAAGTCAACTCAGCATGATATTGGAGTTTGAACAACCCTCACCTACTCGCTAAACTCGACCAATGAGAAGCTGTCAGCACTGTACCTGTTGTGACGTAAAGCTGCTTCCACACTGAAAAAGAGGAAATCTCTACAGTATCATTCAAAATGAAGATGGTCGTTTTCCTTATCGTTTTCGACACGTGTTTAGACTCCCTCCAACGTATCTATTCATACGTCGAGACTATAAATAGAGAAGAGTCTTCATGTAGAGAAGACAACACGGGAACACAAGCATTCAAGCGATAAAACACTCTAGCATACTCAAGGCCAATTCCAACGAAGAACTTGCATATAGAGATATCATTTATAGTTCTTCACTCTAGAGTTTATTCAGTTCCCTTTCTCTATTTCTAAGCAAGCTTACTGTAAAATCATTAGCTTAGAAAACTCCAAGGAGTTCAGTTTTCTGAGCTGTTCTTATTATCAGAACTCCTTCATAGTTGGAGAAACTCAAACCTTCACGGTTGAAACTGTAAAGTCACTACGACTATAAGTAGATATATGTCCAGCGCACAAATTAACTGAAACTTGCTCTGTATAAGCAAACAAGACTGTATCTGTCCAGTGCACAGATCAACTGAGATTTGCTTAGTATAAATTAATTCAAGAACTCCTACTTTCTTCAGGGCAGTGGACGTGGGATCCTGTGTATCCAAACCACTTTAAAATTTTTGTGTCGATTTTACTGTTGCATTGTTTACTGATCATATTGCATAAAACCGACTTTTGAACAATCAGCATAAAATGGGTTTTTCAAACTAAGACGAACATATTTTTGGACCTACATTTCCGCACACAATATCTAATACTGAACTATTGTTCACTGACTAAAGTCAATAGATAAGACTCAGTAGAAGGTTATCTCTGCCCACGCGATCCAAAAAGTTTATTTGTTCAGTAGACTAGTTCAGTTGCAACATTTAGATGTCCTGACTTTCGCATTTGAGTTGAAATTTGCATTCAGGTGTATTCACCCCCCTCCCCACCCTCTACACCTAAAGGCTCGTCTTTGGACCAACAATTGGTATAAAAGCGGTGTTCTTCTGATCATCGTTTTTTGAATAACCGGTCTAATTGAATAGATCCTGAAAAACCATTTTCTCTACACTTGCATATCTTCATAGCATCGTATACCATATTCTTCAAAATATCTGATATTTCAGGTATAAGGACGGTACCCATGTTTTCGGTAGAAAACTACGTGGTATGGTGTGTAAGGATGGAGGCGCACTTAACGTCGCTGCATGACAGCATGACTGACGTCCTGAAGAAAGACTCATTGTTCCGATGGTTAACAACGTTAAGCTTACAATTGTAGCAGCAATAGGTGCTAGAACCGACCCAAAAGTTCCCAAGGATAAAAGCGTCTTTACACCAGAAGAGAGAAAGTTGCACAATCTTGACCGAGTTGCACGCGACGCAATACTGACTACGCTCAGTGATTCATACCTCGGTAGGGTGCACGACTACAAGACTGCGATAGAGCTCTGGAATGCTCTCGTAGTACTGAGCCAAGGAAATCGCAAATCAAAGAAAATAAATTGGAGTTGGAGTTGCAGAAGCTCGAAGCATTTACAATGATATCCGGAGAATCGATTGATGGTTTCAACGTCCAATTCATGGATCAAATCAACATCATCAATAAACTGGGAAAAACATTCAACAAGGAGACCAACACTAAATTCCTTTGCAACTTGTTTACGAAGAACTGAATTAAACTTTGTTACTCATGATTATAAATTTTCAAAACTGAAAGCAGAGGAATTTGAGTTCAATCTTCCACATGCCCAAAGTGCTGAGACTAAAGTGCCAATGGATCATGCTTATAAGGCAACAGTCAGCACACCTGGAGAAGTACCTCAATAACAAGCAATCAGCTAAAAGTTTCATGACGATCCCAACCGCTGATAACTTAGTGAGAAATACGCTCTCCCTGCTGTTAAATACCAAAAGGAGAAGGAGAAGTTCAGAAGAATGAAGTTGAATAGAGCTTCAAAAAGCAACCAAGGTAAGAGAGAAAATGTTCATCCGAAAGGTGAATCTAAATCTTTACCTGGATGCAGGAACACAGAGACTACTTCCAATGGACTGAATGAGACACCAAGAAAAGAAGGTAGAAGCTCAACATGTTACAACTGTAAAAAGACTGGACATTATCAATATGAATGTCCAGAGCTCACGACAGCTGAAAGGGTAGAAAGGCAAGCCAAGTTAGACAAGTTTGTTAGAAAGAGACAAGCTTACATAGCCAGAGAGTTTTCCGATTGCTTGAGTGATGAAGAGTTGTTCATGGAGTCATCCGATGATAAAGCAACATTCATGGCAATCGAAGCTGAAAAGGATACTGAACTGTGCCTTATGGCTGGAGAAGAGGTTGAGGTAAACTCTAGTTCTAATATATGCCCCTCTCACCATGCACACGCGACAGAAGCTCTACTGCAGGTGAACCTTTGGATATGGTTCTTAGATATGAATAACTGTTGGAGGAATAGATTCAGATGAGCAATTAGTTTAGTAGCACACTTCTGGAGATGGAACTCCTGAGAGCTGAGAATCAGATACTTTCAATGAGGAGTCAGGACTCTATTGAGTCTGAAGGACTTGTTTTGAGACAGAAGGAAGAGATAAATTTTCTGATGACTAAGTCTCAACAACAAGAATGTCAGATCAGTTCTGACCAAAGATAACTCAGAGGAAGAAACTGAAATTGTCAGTCTAAAGGACAAGCTTACACATGCCAAAGCTGAGTATGAAGCTCTGAGGAAAATAGATGAGGTTTGGAGAACCTTAATGACTGAGCAATACTTAGGAGCTAAAGAAAAGCTTGAGAAGTTGTTGAGATCACATAGACCATGTTCTACGAAGGAAGGACTTGGTTATACATATGAAACAACTACTTTAGGAAAGAAAAACTCAAATCAGCTGGCTGACAGATTTCTCCAAGGGGGAACCCAATATGCTGAAACCTCAACCCCTCAAACAAAGGAAAAACTAAAGACGAAAGCACCTCAGCCCAGCTACCTGAAGAAGACTCATAGTTCAAGCCCCATAACACCCAGATCCAATTCAGGGGGAACCAAGAAAGTCAGATGGCAAAAATAGTGTGGCCATCCACAATACAGTCATCCAGCTCAGTGTGGGTTATACTATTATGAGCTCATAAACAAAAGCCCAAAGGTTCAACAAAAGAAGAAGAAACCTGAACCTCAGGAGAGAAAGAAGTCAGCATCTCTCAGCTCAACAGAGAGATTAACTGACAATAAGGGCAAGAAGAAATCTGAAACCACTAGGGTTATCAGACGGATTTGGATCCCAAAATCCACTAACCTCTAAGGTCCCAGCCTGAACCTAAAGGGTACCTGAATTTGTTTTTTTTTTTTTTGCAGGTGCTAAAGGGCCCTTGGATCGTGGATAGCGTGTTGGTCCCGAGATAAATGTTCAGGTGTAGGGGGGGTCAATACACCTGAAAACTTTCTCAACTTAAAACGCGAACATTCCTCTTCAGGAAGATGCCGTACTGAACAGGTTCAGTAGACCAGATAAGTTGTTCTGAATCGCGTGGCAGAGTGACTGACTTCACTGAGGCCTGCTAGTTGACTTTGGTCAGAATTCAGTACCGTTCAGTAGAAGTTCAGTAGATTGCGGAAATGTGAAGGCCTAATTCAGTTGAGTTAGAAAATGTTTTTAGGAAAACTGTTTCAGTATATTAGTGTAGTCTTTTGAGCTTTGCTGAAACACAGTTAAAGGATTTTGAAAGATATTTTCAATATGAACAGTAATCAATGCAACAGTAAAACAGAGCACACAGAACACAACGAATTCTAAAGTGGTTCGGATCCAACAATCCTACGTCCACTGTCCCGAAAAGATCACGAGGCTATTTTATTATACTGAGTTATTATACTAGTCTTAGTGATTATACTGAGCAAGTCTCAGTTTACAAGATATCAAACTAAAGCGTTTGGCAAACTCTCCAACTATGAAGGAGTTCTTTACAATAAAGAACAGTTCAAGGATGAACTCCTTCGATCTAAGCTTTGGATATGGTCTGCTGAGCTTAGGTTAGAGGGAAGGGAACGAGAATGAGGCTTCTAGAGCGACGAACGGTGAAGTATAAACTCTGGGTTCGTATTCAGTCTCTTGGATACTAGAGGCTATAAGTCTAATTCAGCTCGGTTCCCTTTGAGCAAGAATGTTGCCTTTCGCTTGGAATAACTCTTTGAAGATCTTGCGGAAAGCTTAAGTCGATTTGAAGTTTCTCGTATTTGCTCGTGTGTTCTTGATTCTCTCGGTTGGCTTCGATTTGAATTCTTCCCTCTATTTATAGATGAGAGACATGGAAAGATCCATTGGAGACGATGATCCATGTGTCTCTCTCCTTTGGGTAGCTAACGATTCTTTCAAAGAATGGTGGCAGAGTCTTTTCCTTCCATTTCCGGAAAAGTGTTGACTTGCAGCTTTAATCATAAAGTAGACAGCTGGCTACTCGTCATTGGTCGAGGCTGAAGAAAGTAGGTGAGACAAACAGACTTCAAGGCAGATCTGAAGCTGACTTCTCTATACCTCGTATGACTCTGCTGATTGACTTATAAGATTACCGACAGTCAGGAGACTGTCTGGCCGTTGCTGAGTCTGATCTATGTTCAGTAGCATACTCATGCTGAGTCTAGCTCTACTGAAGATCAACTCTGAGTTCAGTGAACTGCTCCTGCCGAGTCCAGTTCTACTGACTTCTTTCAGTATGCGGCTCCTGCTGAGTCCAACACTACTGAGTCTTCTTCTCATGGTACTGAGGTTGATGGTCTACTGAAGAATTAGCAGACAGAACTGAAATCACCCAGGGCTTGGTATGATACCATTTTAGAATTTCTACTTCAGAAAGATTTCCAGAAGTGAAAGGTAAATCGCACCCTATTTAGTATCAAGTCAGAAAATGACATTCTACTGGTGCAGATCTATGTGGATGATATCATCTTTGGATCTAAGAATGTGACCATATGTCAAAAAATTGAAAAGATGATTAAAGATAAATTTGAGATGTTTATGATGGGAGAAATGAATTACTTCCTTGGACTTCAAGTGAAGCAATCAAAGAGAAGAATATTCATTAATCAAGCAAAATATGCCAGAGATCTCATCAAGAAATTCGACTGCGAATCCAGCAAATCAGTGAAGATACCCATGAACACAAATCTCAAGATTGATCTTGATAAAGATGGAGTATTGTTAACTTAACTGATTATCGTGTTATTATTGTTCATTAATATATCTAACTGCCAGCAGACCTGATATGACGTATGTTGTAGGTCTATGCGCGAGATTTCCGGTGAATCCCAAGCGAAGTCATATCGACTCAGCAAAGACGATTCTCCATTATTTGAAAGAAACACATGATCTCAGGTTATGGTATTCTGCTGATGATAATCTTGATCTAACTGGCTATTCTGATGCTGCTTATGCAGGATGTCGAATTGATAGGAAATCGACTTCAGGAACATGTCAGTTCTTAGGAAGCAAGCTAATATCGTGGTTTTCACAGAAACAACACTCAGTAGCTACATCACTACTGAAGCTCAGTATATGACTTTCGGAAGCTGTTGCGCCTAGATTCTATGGCTGCGAGAACAGTTGAGAGATTACGATGTATATCAAGATGAAGTGCCGATCTATTGCGGCAGTACCAGTGCCATTGCAATCACTCGGAATTTTATTCTTCACACAAGATGCAAGCACGTGGATATATGCACTACAAGAAATCTCATTTTTACCGACGGAAATAAAACACGGGTCGACATACCAACGGATTACCGACGGACTGTGAAACGTCGATTTTACCGACAGAATGCCGATGGATATATTCCGTCGGTGATTTAACGACGGAATAATCCGTCGTTAAATCTTGATTTTTAATTTTTTTAAATTCTTTTATTGCCGACGGAATTTTCCGTCGGCAAAGTTGGATTTTAATTTATAAATTATTTAAATTTTTAAACATTTTATTACCGACGGAAAAATCCGTCGGCAGTAAATAAAAATTTTGCAGACCGAAAAATCCGACGGTAATCCGTTTGTAAACCCTAATTACATATACGGACAGAAGCTGTCTGAACCAGCACATTTCGCTGGTTAGCTTCCGCCACCTCCCCCACGCCGGTTGAGTCCTCCCCCCCCCCCCCCTCCCCCACGCGTCGCCGTCGCCGTCGCCGCCTCCCCCCTCCATCGCCGCCGTCGCCGCCTCCCCCCTCCGGACGACAGCAACCACTCCTCTCCTGCCACCTCTTAATGATTGACTTATATATGTGTTATGTATATATACTAAATATTTGGATTTTATGATTTATATATTTATATTTCAGTTTCGGTTTAGGTTTGGACTTGATTTGAATAGTTATATGTATGTGTTTTGTTGGTTGGAAAAAAAAATGCAGGTTGTCGAGAATAGGGTACGAAAAAATAAAAAAAAATTATTAAAAAAAAAACAATACCGACGGATTACCGACGGAATGCCGTCGGTACAGTTCAAAAATTACCAACGGAATTTTCCGTCGGTAAAACATCGGTGATTACGCCCGGACAGAATGTCCGGCGACATTACCGACGGATATTTTCCTTCGATAAATTTTATCGACAAAGCCTGACCCGATGCTATTATTCCATCGGCATTTCGTCGGTAAAGTTATTACCGACGGAAAATTACGATTTATCGATGGAATTTTCCGTCGGTAAACGACGAATTTCTTGTTGTGATGACATCACTTCATCCGAGACCATGTCGAAAAGAAAGATATCAGAATGGAGAAAATTCATACTGATAAGCAAAGGGCCGACATATTGACTAAACCTCTTGCTGAGACCAGATTCAACGAATACTCAGTAGAACTAGGTTTAGTGGATCCTACTAACTCAATTCAGTGAGACGAGCCCGGAAGTATTGAGTAAGGGGGAACTTACTCTCAGTACTACTAAGTAAGGTGAAAGGAAGTGCTGACATACTCAACATCTACACAATGGTATCTGCTGACTACTATGTTCAGCTGATAGGTTATGAGTATTTATTCAGCATATTATATTCAACATGTCATTGCATTTATTTCCCGCCATCAATATTCTTAGGATGTCATTAATAAAAGAGTTTACATTAAAAGCATGACATTTCATATGCTGACTGCGGAGCATTAAATGCATGTCATCTCACCTTACCTTTTAATCGCTAGTATACGTAGGTCGAGATTATAGTCGGCACAATAATCATAACTTATTATGTCATTTAATCTGAGCCGTCCACGCCTAAAATTCAGTTTTAATTTCAGCCATACGCTGATAAAACCGTTCATATTCTTTAGAGATATATATGCGCATGTATCCATATTCGTAAGTTACTCTTTCCGTCATTTTCGATCAAACTTTGTGCTTTGCATATCAAGTTGCATTAGAAATCCATCATCTTCAAGCACAATCTTTTCGGTAAATTTATTTACTTTAATATGCTAGAAACTGATTTACTCTGCTGTAATCCAACCTGCAGACCCTGCTTTTCAGTCATCCAACCTGATTTACTCTGCAGAGCCTATCTTCGACACTCTTCAGTCATCCAACCTGCAGACCTTGCTTTCTAGGGTTCCTCTCCACTGCCTTCCTCGATAAGTTACTGAGTTCTTCATGAACCTTCACCAGAATGAAGACCATCAAGATATTTCTTGCATATAGCCTACCAACAAGAAACGAGTAACAACGTCTGGGAGGAGAAGATAGCTGATGTAGATATAGCTGAATGCCTTCAGCAGAACTTTCAACTTCCCAATGAAGGGATATCTCCTATTTGATATAAGGAGACGTCCATTAATAAGTACCTCTGCCAATTCAGGGTTTTTAATAAATTTATAACCTTTACAATGTGACCCTTTAATGACTGAAAACTAATTTTACAAATTACTAAGTGACTCATAATGGATGCAGTCTCTGTGATGTTTTGTGATCATCACATTCACCTACACTGCCAGCTCCTCAAACTGAGTTTCTTTATTTAGACAATAGCGCAATTAGATCTTACAGTTATTTTGTGTTTAATCTTTGAATAAAGATTTTTGACTAGCCAACCTTTCTTGCTCGTAGCTTTTTTTCATTTTTTTATCAAATTGATTGCTAATTTCTGAGCATTATTGATTACTGATGTTTGTGTTTAGATGCTGTACAGCAGTACTTATGGTTGCCACTATTGAAGACATTGCTTCAACCCTTCTCTTGCTCCATGTTTATCAATTTGTTGTTACATTTGAAAGCTGGATCGAAAGCAGAGATAGGGGTATGTTTCCCTATGATAGTCCTTTGAATGCTAGAAAATGTTGTGCAAAACAAATTTTCAGCAGAAGATGACAGTCCTTTGCCTTTTGGAAAAGCTCCGTGTTGACTAGCCGATCTGGATAGACATATTCCCCATCTATGATTGTAATGTTAACGCTTCCAGTATAGTTGAGAGGTTTGGATTTGTCATTTTGTTTGGTTTACCCGACTTATTCTGGTATTTTTGGAGTTGATGTTTTTGAATCCTTTGTCAAATAATTCCTGGGCTTCTAATTCATGCGTGAAAAATATAGGAGGAACACTGCTAATATTTATAATCTTAAGTTCTCTTGTTTCTTTTGTTGCTTTCTTGCCTTTCCAAATAAATGGTGACTGGATAACCTAAACTGCTCAGGGTGTTCAATTGGTGTTTCAAGTACACTCGAGCCCCCTCAAGAAGCTAGAAGCTATGAAGTGCTTGGTTGCTATCCTGAAATATATGGGTAGATCAACAAACAATTGCGAATTCCAGATATTCAGTCTTCAAGGACACTAGATTTTGCAGATAATGGTTTTCCCTTACTTAAATGGCAATGTAGACGAGCCAACTGAATGCTTGGATACACAACCCAAAGCTTCCACTGAAATTTCTGATGTTTCAACGCTAGAGCAGCCGTGACTATAAACGTCAACTTCTGGTGCAATTTAAATCAAATATGTTTCACTACACTGGGCAATAGTTCTCTTGTCAGTCTGTGAAATAACATTGTCTGTGTGCCAGGAAGGAAATTCTCATTTTAGCTGGAAACCAAAGAAATGCATTGAGTTCCTGATTAGATGCAATACGGCGGAAAACTCAGCATTCCTGAAAATATACATAGGTTTACCATGAAATTCTGATTGGTGACTATTTTGGTGAAAGGGAAGATATGTCGCTGAAAGTCATGCGAGCTTATGTGGATTCATTGGATTTCCAAGGCATGGAGTGATGCAGCGGAAGATAAAGTAAAAACGAAATAGATAAAAGGGATAGATGTGATACCAATCGAATCCGTTGATTCTTGGAATGCCGGAGACGATTTAAAAATATTAATCAAAATTCGTTGATTCGCGCACGAATACCGGAAGTTGATCTTCGTTAACCCATTGATTCGACGCACGAATACCTAGGATAACGGCATCCAAAGCCAGCCCGCTTAGCGGAGGGGAATGGGGAACGAACGGTCGCACCATCGATTTTCTTCTATCCTCAAAACTACTAAACTAAAACACAAAGATGCTTTTATATAGGCTCACAATAATAAACATTAAAACCTAATGATAAATAAAAAACAATTATCTATGCTGACTTTTGAAATTCTCCATGTGACTCTTCGATTGATGATATGCCTCTTCATCATGGAGTTTATGTGCCTGGTGAAGCACAGAAAGTTTGCTGAGCGGTATTGCAAATGTAATCCACAAGTGCTGTGCCTACTCTGTTATAATTCTGAACACTGAAGAACAAGGTAAAATTGTAAACTGATTGTGTTAAGAGTTCCAATTCTTGCATTGCTATATTTTTCAAGTGTATTTCCAGATGTCTGCTGATGATTTTATATGGAAGAATCGTGGGATTGATGAGGGAGATGATCTGCACGTGGCCTCATGAAGGAACAGTTGAGAGGGTCACATCTTCTGCATGATAGGCAAGGAAAGTAGGGCTAATTTGGGCCAGTAATGAGCTTGTTTTTTTTCTGCCATGTTTCTTATTATACATACAAGGCTTATCAAGTTATATAACTCCTTTAAAATATTTACTCTAAAAAAGGTTTTGATGAACAGTGTCGTAAGTGATGATGAAGTTGGTTGTGAGAGAGGGGTTTCGTAGTGCAGTCCATGTTACCGAAGGAATGAATTTCCATAAAAAAGAAAAGCATAGTTTTGTTGATTTAGTTCAGATGACATTTTGAATAAATTATGATTGACGGAGTTTTTCTGGAGACAGCTTGTTGTTTCTATTAATTGCCGTCTGAATTGGTTAAATATGTTTTGCTGCGGAAATCCGAATACATACTCTCCATTATAACATACTAAAAGCTAAGTGACAAATTTGCCGGCAATCTCGCTTAGTTTCAAACTCCATGTTATTTAAATTTCAAGATTTAGATTCAAGTGTGAGATCTATTTGTGTTGAGTTTCTCCTCCATTACTTGGGTTTCTTCCATCATCATTGCTTTGCTTCTTTATGTGGAGAAAATGAGACATGTTTACCTATAACTTAAATTTGTTTATTTATTCTTTTTTCTTTTTTTTTTTCTGTAGGGACATGATAGCTGTTAAATCATTACATGGGGGCAGAGCAATACTAAAGATCGTCAAAAGTGCAAACTCCACATGCAAAAAACTATAGCATGCTTACAGCTAGTAATTTTAGTCCAAATGACTCAATCATTTATTTTCCATTTATCTTATCCTTAATGACTTATTCCACTCCCACTTCTTGACTACACCAACAATTTCAACTCCTCCACCCCCATCTGAATTATCATGCTAGATTCTGCAAAACTATGTCTGATTTCTCAACTGCGGCGGGCAAGAAAGCTTCTTGAGAGGCTCATCAACTTTCCAATAGTGCGCAAGAAGGAAAAAACAAGTAGAAGTTGGAAATTAGCTTCTGACTTGAATTGGTTAGCCTCATCTTTTGCAGCCATGGAGGCATCCAGCCAGTTGAAGCAGGTCTTCAAGCTCATCGACACCAACGGCGACGGCAAGCTTTCGCCGTTGGAGTTGAAGCAAGTCCTGCTGAGTTTGGGTCATGAGAAGGAAGAAGCTGCAAAGGAAGCTGAAGGAATTGTGAGAGAAATGGACTGTGATGGGGATGGATTTGTTGACTTGGATGAGTTCATGATTGTTATGGGGAGTGAAAGTGGGATTTGTAGAGAGTGTGTGATCATGGAAGCTTTCAAAGTGTTTGACGGTGATGGTGATGGGTTGATTTCTGCTAAGGAGTTGAAGAGTGTTCTTGGGAGACTTGGGTTTGGGAAGTGCAGTACTAAAGAGTGTAGGAAGATGATCAAAGGGGTGGATATGGATGGTGATGGATTTGTGAGTTTTGAGGAGTTTAAGGTCATGATGACTGCTGGATATTAGGTTGTTTTGAAGCTGTATATACCAATTGTGTATAACTAGTTCAGATATCTCGCTGTTTATGTATTTTTTATCTTTTAGTGGTGGATCTTTTCTTCAAAGATAGTTTACCAAGTCCGTATCATGTTTTTATCTGCACACACTATTTGAGAGTGTATTTGTACACTCGAATAAACCAACCTTACGTGCAATAGTCTACAAGTTTCTTACAAAAGTGTGTGTTTTTGTTTTAAAAGACAAGAGTTTGTGATGTAACATGAAATTAGTGGTAGCAATTTCCAGGAAGTATCCAAAGCTACATGGACCCCAACATAAATTACTGAGCATTTTCCTACCTATCTAACGACAAAAATTTCATTCAAACATAAAAACACAAATTATACGAATCATAAAAGCTTACGTCATTCACACGTACTAGGTAGACAATCAATGCGGATCTTTTAGCGCAATTTATGAAGACTACTACATGACTCACCAATCAGGTGATGCCATGTGTGTTCTGAAAATTAAATAAATATTATAATATTAACTACATGGTCCACCAACATACACGTGACACCACCTAATTGGTGGGCCATATAGTGATTCCTCCTATTTTGGACTAAAGGATCCTGGCGGTAGACAACTATCCTAGAGAGAGAGAGAGAGAGAGTACATACTGGGCTGAAGCGTATCGGATTTCAAATAAATATGTTGCTGATTTTCCAACATGGGCAAGACTAGAGGAATTGACATCTTAGGCCCATTTTCTTGTTTTTTAGAGGATTTTTTATACATCAAATATGAATCCTTGTATTTCAATATTTTCTCCTCACGAAATAACAAGGCTACTACATGAACAAATTGGGCTATACATGCGAGCCACACTGGCTTATATTGAATCACCCCACCCCACAACCCACCATTTCATTTTATAGTAGTAATGTAAGCTCTCCCCCCTCCATGTATAAATACAAAAATATAAATTCAAATCACTATTCATTGCCGTATTTTGAATTTAGTACTACATATGTTTATCTCATT
The DNA here is from genome assembly GCA_028984105.1 of Lavandula angustifolia. Lineage (NCBI taxonomy): Eukaryota > Viridiplantae > Streptophyta > Magnoliopsida > Lamiales > Lamiaceae > Lavandula > Lavandula angustifolia. Next base: position 24,518,285 of record CM054812.1, on the reverse strand, counting down.
ATTATTAGTATTAATGTTATTAAATTCATCGTAACATGATTGAACACTAAATCAACTAAGCTATATGATGTCAATTATCTCATATTGCATTATATAAAGCAAACAATCAAATTAATTCGGATCTCATCATGTTACACTATAATATTTCTGATACATTATAAAATGGCTTTCTAAAAAGGGAAGAAACATTTGTGACATTTTTAATCGTCTTCCGCTAATGGTCGAGTTGATTAATTTACAGACACAAATATCTGCAACCAGATGGTTGCTTGCTTTCTCCTCAACAGTTGCGCTCATTATAATTACTACTGGATAACCTTTTAATAAACAATAAAAAACTGTGCTTACAAACTTAATTAATTAAAACATTATTTAATTATTTACCTTAAAACTTTTCCAGACATCATTCTCTTTATATTTCTTAAAGTACAACTCCAGCATGAGAATCAGGGCATTGCTGATCTTTTTTATTTAATTTAAAATATATGTTGTTAATTTCAAGTTCAGATACGAAGTAAATCTCTTTAAATATAAAATAATATTTTTATTTTATTAAAAAATTAATAGAATGAAAAATAGAAGAATCTATAGGAACGTTGTCCTTGGTTTGATTTAATAATTAACACAATTTTTGCTGTAAATAATCATGTTATTGCAATCATTTTGCTTTCTTTCGTCTGGTTAAAATATTTTTCTCGACAATAATTTAATAAGTCCTGTGTCATTTGTCTTCAAACTAACTACTTTTACAGTACACAAAGATTTCAACAAGTTGACAACTTTAATAATGTTGAAGAAAAAAATGACAACTTTGAGTTATTAGTACAGACCGATCTTCATAAAGTCCAACGTGTTCAAAGATACAAATATATATTCAAATTTAAAGGTGATTTTCTTTAATACTATTATTTTTATTAGATAAAAAAGCCGGTGAATTTTAGTTAAATCCAGTTTTGAGTAATAAATGTTTTGATATTTGATTTATTCGTATTTTCAGGATGATCTAGTGGAAGCTAGAATAAGTTAACTGTTGGTCCGGAGACAAGTGTCAGGTGTAGAGGGGGGGGTGAATACACTTGAGTACAAATTTTTCCTCAAACGCGAAGGCCAGCTGAGTTGTTAAGTGCGATTGATGAACAGTGCCAAATAATAACCTTCTGATCGCGGGTCAGAGTGTCTCAACTACTGAGTCTGTTATACTGACTTCTGTCAGTATAGAGAGTTCAGTCGGAGAGTTTCAGTGCGGATAAATGTGGGGCCCGTTGGACTTCGTCTCTTTTGAAAACGTGTTTTTGCAAACTAAATTTGTTTTGGCTGGTGCACTTTTAAATACGTTTTATGCAAAGTATGAGTTTGTAAATCGGTTTGAGAAAAATGCAATAAAACAGTAAATAACACAAGCAGTTTTTAACATGGTTCGGATACGCAAGATCCTACGTCCACGGTCCTGCAGAACAGGAGTTCTTGTTGATTAATCTGAGCAAGCCTCAGCAAGGAATCTGTACGCTGGACAGACCCTTCTAAGTTATAGTCCTTAGCGACTTTACAAATCAAACCGAAGTTTGAAGGAGAGGGGATTTTCTCCAACAATGAAGGAATTCTTACAATAAGATCAATTCACAGAAAGTGAACTCCTTCGAAGGTTCTAAGCTATGGATATAGCAATGAAGCTTAGATAGAGAAGAGAGAACTAAAGAATCTCTAGAGAGAAGAACTACGGATATTCAACTAAGCAAATTATTCGTTGGATTGGCTTGAATGCGCTAGAGAGTTTTTATGCAATGAGCTTGTATTCCCTTTGATGTCCCGTGCGTTGAGCTTGGAAACTCTTCTCTATTTATAGTCGTGACCCAAACATGTATCCGTTGGAGAGGACAATGCCACGTGTTACAAACTTCCAAGGAAAACGGCCATAAGTTTTCGAACGAGCGCCGCAGAGTAGTTGGCTTATGTACATGAGAGCAGCTTTAACGTCAGAGCAGGTAAGGCTTTGGTTGCTTCTCATTGGCCGAGGTTGTGGTAGGTGAGACTTGTCAGATGTTGGTCCGGAGACGATAGTCAGGTGTAGAGGGGGGGGGGTGAATACACCTGATCACAGTTTCTTTTTCTCAGAACGCGAAGGACAACTGAGCTGTAGGTTGCAACTGATGAATAGTGCCAAATAGTAACCTTCGATCGCGGGTCAGAAGTGTGCCAACTACTGAGCTCTCCTACTGACTTTTGTCAGTACTTGAAACTCAGTCGGAGACGTTGTGCGGATAAGAGTGTGGGGCCCGAAGATTCGTCTCAGTTTGAAAACGTGATTTCGCAAGTTTAAGTATTTGGCTAGTGCGCTTTGAAAAATACGTTTTATGCAAAGATATGATTTTTAATCAGTTTGTATGCAATGCAATAAAACAGTAAATAACACAAGCAATTTTTAACGTGGTTCGGATACGTAAGATCCTACGTCCACGGTCCTACCGAACATGAGTTCTTGTTGATTTATCTGAGCAAGTCTCGGCCAAGAAGGAATCAATGCACCTGGACGGACCGCTTCTAAGTTATAGTCCTTAGCGACTTTACAAATCAAACCGAGGTTTGAAAGGGAGGGGATAATCTCCAACTAGGAAGGAGTTCTTACGGTAAGAACAAGTTACGAAAGTGAACTCCTTCGAGTTTCTAAGCTATAAATTTGGCAATGAGCTTAGCTAGAGAAGAAGGGATCTAAAGAACTCTAGAGAGAAGAACTAATGATATTCTATTGGGCAAGTTCTTCGCTGGATTGATCTTGAATGCGCTAGAGTTGTTCGAAAGCTTGAGCGTTTTTCCCTTGATATCCCGTGCGTGAAACTCGGATTTCTTCTCTATTTATAGTTGTGAGAAGGCATATGTCCATTGGAGAAGATGATGCCACGTTTCACAAGCTTCCAAAGAAAACGGCCATAAATTCGAATTGTTGCAGCAGAGTTGTTGGACACTGTACATGAGAGCAGCTTTAGTTGGTAAGAGCAGATAAAGCGTTGTCGGCTTCTCATTGGTCAAGGTTTGTGGTAGGTGAGATTGTGTCAGACATCGGAGTTGACTCTCTCTAATCCTCGTATGTCTTCTGCTGACTTTCGAAATGACTTTAGCGGCTGAGTCGTTTTCTGTCGGATATAGTAGACTTTAAGCAGTCTCTGTCTTCTTCGTCTGAGTCGGATGACAAGAGATATTCTCTTGAGTATGGTGTTGGTCCGGAGACAAATATCAGGTGTAGAGGGGGGGGGGTGAATACACCTGAGTACCGTTTCTTTTTCTCGGTGAAGGTCAGCTGAAGCTATTGGTTGCAACTGATGAACAGTACCAAAAAAACCTTCGATCACGGGACGAGTGAGTCGGCCCATCGAGCTCTCCTACCGACTTTTGTCAGATGCCTAAACTCAGTCGGAGACTTAAGTGTGCGGATAAGTGTGGGGCCCGGAGTTTGACTCTTTTTGAAAACGTGTTTTCGCAGATTAAATTCTTTTGGCTGTGCAACTTTAGAAATACGTTTTATGCAAACTTATGATTTTCAAAGGTTTGTATGCACTAAAACAGTAAAGAACACAAGCAGTTTAACGTGGTTCGGATACGCAAGATCCTACGTCCACGGTCCCGAACAGAGCAGGGATAACTTGTTGATTAGTCCGAGCAAGTCTCGGCAAAGGAAGCTGTGCACGAGACGGATCCTTCTAAGTTATAGTCTTTAGCGACTTTACAATTCAAACCTAAGTTCGAAAGGGAGCGAAACAATTCGCCAACTAATGAAGGAGTTCTTACAATAAGAACAGTTCACTAAAAATGAACTCCTTCGAATCTAAGCTATAAATCTGACAATGAGCTTAGGTAGAGAAGAAAGGGATCTAAAGACTCTAGAGAGAAGAATCACAAAATATTCTAATAAATGCAGATTCTTCGCTGGATGTTCTGATGAGTTTGCTAGAGTGTTTGAGAGCTTGAGCAATTTCCCTTTTTAATTTCGTGCTTCTCCTGTTTGGAGCTTCGAAATCTTCTCTATTTATAGCTGTGAGCTATAGCATATGTCCGTTGGAAACGACGATGCCACGTGTCACAAGCTTCCAAAGAAAACGACCATTAATTCGAACTTGTTGCAGTAGGGCAGTTAATTACTGTACATGAGAGCAGCTTTATTGTTTGGAGCAGGTAAGGCGTTGTCGGCTTCTCATTGGTCGAGGTTTGTGGTTGGTGAGAATGTCAGAGTTGACCGTTCAAACAACCTCGTATGATCTTCTGTCGAACTTTCGAAAAGACTTAAGTAGGCTGGGTCGCTTTACGTCGGATACGATGAAGATCGCTAAGTCTCTGTCTTCTTCGGCCGAGTCGGCCGACAAGGAATGTAACTTCCGAGTAAGTCGGTGCGGCGATCGCGAAGGTACTTGGGCTTGCATGAGTTCTTCCGCGATGACTTATCAGCTTCTGGGTTGAGCTTCTACCGAGGTCTACTCACTGATGATCAAGAACGCAAGGCGATTACACCGATGACGTGGGGTTCCGAAAAGTATCTTCGGCGGAAGATCGGTTCAACAATTACCCCGTACAGGACTTAGACAAAATATAAAAACGATTACAACAAGTCTAACCTATACATCAGCTAATCCTAACGACACACTAAACTACTGATATCAGCTCGGTTTTGGGATCTTCAATTCCATAGTACTACTATGATTTCCCCCAATTTTCTTTTAACCACGAACAGCTGAGTATCATCTACTGACTCATATCCAACATATGGTCACCGATGATGGCTAAGAGTACGAGCTTGCATAGAGTTCTTACTGCGATGTCCGTCAGCTGATGAGATGTCTTCTACTGAAAGTGAGGATCAGCTGATGACTTAAGAACACAAGCAATTACACTGATGACGTGGGGTTCTGGAAAGTAACTTCGTCAGAAGATCAATCCAACAATTTATCCCGTACAGGACTTAGACAAAAAGATAGATAATAAAAACAGTCTAGTCTATACATCTTCTAGTCCTATCAAGACACTACACTACTGATATCAACTGGGTTTTGGGATCTTCAATTCCATAATACTACTATGATTTCCCCCAATATTATTTTAACCACTAACAGCTGAATACCATCTACTGACTCATAACCCAACATCAGACATCAGTCTTCATCTGAGTTGACTCTCACTGATCCTCGTATGAATAGGCTCTGCTGACTTCGAATGATAATAGTCGGTCAGTTATTTCCTTGTCGGATCTGCAACTGAATTGCATGAGTTCAGTAGATCTAGACCGATAGTACTGACTTCTTCATCTGAGTCTGTTGATAAGAATCTTCTACTAAGAGTAGTCAGTTGGTAACTCTGAAGGTACTGAGCTCTTCACACATTCAGTAGATAAGAATCGTACTGAGTCTTCAACGGAGGTCTGCTGATAAGAATATTCTACTGAGAACAATCAGTTGGAGAACCTGAAGACACGAGCTCTACAAATTGATGACATGAGGTTCTGGAATTTAACTTCTCTACTAAAATTCATACCAACAACGCCCCTTACAGGATTTAGACAAAATAAACAATGAATGTAAGAACATGTCTAGCCTATTACATCATCAAGTTCAAAATACACATCGGGTACAGGACAGGTTTTGGGATCTTCAATTCTATAGCGATGAAAATCACTACAATTTCCCCCATTGCCGAAATATTACAATAAGTCCTAAGTACATGAACTGCTGACGTCAGTTCTAAGTACCCCTATCAATGATCTAAACGACCACTGACTCATAACCCAACATTAACTTGTAATGAAATTTATAAGTTCAATTCATATTAGCGTGTTGCACATGATTTACGTAATGCAGACTATTACACGTAAACAAATAATCTCATGTAGCGGTTTTGGGATAATTGATGTTGCACCTAAACTTGCAGGCTTACCTATTACATAAATAATAAGCTCTTCCATTTATTTTGTGAATCTTTGCTTTTACTCAATAATCAACATTATCTCCTAAGAATCTTTCTGGTAAGCTTCATTAAGTTGTTAATTAGTTTTTATTTGTCATAAACTACTGTCATAGACAAAGAGCAGGCTGCTGGAGGAAGCAGGTGGAGAGAGAGAGAGAGTGGGAGAGAGGGAGAAAGAGAGAGAGAGAGTCATCCCCCTTCACGTGTTGACCACAACTTTGGTCGGCTGTTGTTAAGTTAAGCCCCTAAAATATTCGAAATTCATACGCAATTAATTAATTAATCTCAAGTTGTAACCCTAGCTGGGGATTGGTCTTTCCTCCACAACCCAAATTTCAACCCAAAAGCGGCTCCCAAGAAACTTAGAACGTGGCCTACTATTACTATGCAACTACCCAATTAATAGTCAATCAAATACATATGTTTAAATCGACCAAACATTAATTTTGTGTATCATGTATCATAGACAGATTCAAATTTCTCGAGAACATGCAACACTGTAATAGATACCAACTTATGGTGCCGCTTCAAGTGGTCCACATTTCATTACCTAGCTTCACCCAATTGTTTAATGGGTATGGACGAATCTAATTAAAATATACATATAATTATAATTAAATCCTTGATTAAGATAAGCATTACAATCAAGCTTGTCGCACAAGAACCAAAGTTTCTTTATATATACTTTCAAAAGCATTCTTCTTTTCTTGCAACTTTTTCTGTTATGTAATTTGGGATCAAAATATGTTAATTAAAGACAATACATTTCCTAAGATTAACAACTATACTAGGGTATATTTTTTGTTAAATGTGACGTGACATAAAAAAATTGGATAAATAATCCGCTCTTGCATACCTAATGCTAAAAATGATAACCGAATTATTCAAATGGATACAAAATGATTACTTTCCATTTTTTCTGGTGATAAAATCTCATAATCGTTACTTAAAATGTACTCAAGTTGAATTATTCAATGGACTACATATGTTGGATAATTCCGGTTTTCAGTAACATTTTGATGAACTAACGATGATAAAACCATCATCGGCTACTGAAAATTAATTAAACAAATTGTAATAATCGAAATAAAGAAAAAAGAAAACCCTAGAAAAACAAAATTTTCCTCAGTGGAAAGGAAAGAAACCAGGTCAGATGCAGAGAGAGAAAATAACATCACCCGCAGCAGAATATTCCCTATGCTGTCAACACTACCACACTGATTCTCCATCGGAAAGGACGCGGAGGCGAACGTCCCCCAATCCGCGTAGTGTTATCCTCTGCGCGCACGTGCACACGAACTGTGTCGCAGTTGCATCAAACTCTCAGTTTGACCCAATCTTATTGGTTCTAATTTTGCTGCATGTCAGCATTTAAATCTCTTAGCTGTGTTAAATTATCGTGATAATTTAATGGGTTTTTCGGAGAAATTTTCTCGTGACTCATCTATTCGTCAAATGATTACTACAGTAAAATTTGAACGTTCATCCTCCATGTCATATAAGGTGAGAGATAATTATTACACTTATATTAAGAAATACATAATCATTATTAAGTCTATGTAATGTAATAAATGGCTTCAACAATTGTATAAAAATTAGAGAGATATCCAACATATTCCCCAAGAATGCTTATATTTTATGCTTACTTATTAATAAATTATATATTTACAAAAATATAAGATTGAATAGAAAAATTATTTATTTCTTCAAAATAACTAATTTTGTTTCCCTCATACAAAATTATCATTCTATATTTATAAACTGAACGATTCAAATAATTCTTGGAAAAAATACAAAATCCATCATGCAGCTCAAACTTAGTTTCTATGAAAAGCATTGAAGTTCGAAAATTGAACCAGGTTTCAATGAGCACGTCGTGTGTCAGCAAATTAGGAATTTCCTCGCAGAATTACTTATTTCTGATTTTCAATTACATTTTGACGTTAAAATTTTATATACTAAATCAAATATGAAATACAAATTTAAAGGTAGTTTAAAATATAGAAACATTTTAATGAATAAACAACTTACTAAATAAAATCTAGAAATTATCCATATTAAGGGCGTGTTTGCAACTGCATATATATTATAACTACTTATTATTTCTTTTTGCTTAAAGTTGAAAATAATTATTTTTAAATAAAAGTAACCTATTTTTGAATTAATATAAAAAATCATATATTTTTGTTAGTTCCGGTGGTACTTTAAGCACCAAAAACATCACAATAGATACTTAAAAGGAACTGTCTAATTAAACAATTTAGCTGCTTAATTTTAGATAAACTAGCACAGAAAACACGTTTTGCAAATACTAAAAAGTTGCTTATACGATAAAAAAACATATAAGTGAATAAAATAAGATCATGCAAACACACCATAAATGTGCATCTAGGGATGACAATTTTGCGGGTCGGGGCCGGGTATCATTGGAACCGGACCCGCCCCGCGCCTTAAAAAATAGACCCGGATCCGCCCCGTGGACCCGCACGGGTCCAGAATTTAGGACCCGGACCCGTGCGGGGCGAGTAGACCCGCCCCGGACCCGTGCAGACCCGTAAATATTTTAGGTATTAATAAATTTAAAATTTTGTTTCCACAATGATTCGAACCCAGGTTATCCGAAAATATACAACACTCTTGACCACTAGACCAACAACTTATTTGTTAAATTTAGATAAACATAAAATATATATGATTTTAAACTGTTATTTTATTAATTTTAATTTAAAACATAAATAAAAATGTAGTAACTTTAATCAAATATAATGATTGTAGTAAGCATGACTAATATTTCATCTGAAAAATAAAAATAACACAAAAACAAAATCATCTTTCAAATATATTTTGTAGCTTTTATTCATCATATTTCTTTAATTTTTTTAAATATACTTTCATATGTTATGATTCTTATTAAAGTTTGAATTTATTATGTACTCCCTCCGTCCCCTATTATCGTTACATACTTTGCTCAATCGGTACGTCCCGCTATTACTGTCATCTTTCCTAAAATAGAAAAAATTACTTTTAAACATAAAATGAAGTGGGTCCCCCTTACTCACTACTCAACCCCCACATTCTTATACTCTCTCTTCAAAAATCTATCTCTCACTTGATTATGTTCCGCTCCGAACTCAGAAAATTATGATTTTTATCTTTTTAAAAACTTTAGATTATTTCTTCAAATACAATATAAAAAAAAATATAAAAATAAAAATCGATTGCCTTTTACTAGCCTTGCAAAAATTTGGATAATTCTCATTTCTTTCCACTAACCACTCCTCGAAAACTGTGTCATTTTCTTTATACAATTAAAACTCATAAAATACACACTAGACTAAAATTTCTTAATCTTCGTGCCGAAGTCAACTGGGACAGAATTAGCGGGACGGAGGGAGTATATGTTATGATTCTTATGAAGTTATGAATGAAGTTCATGAATAATAAGAGTGTAGTTTTTCATTTGTTATAAAAAAAACTCAATTGTAAATTTGTAATTTTTCATTAGTCATAAAGTATTTTAAATTGTGAATTTATAATTTTTCATTAGTTCATTAGTTCATGAATACTTATTTTTAATGTAGATAATGTTAATCTCACTTTCGAAATACATTTTCATGATTAGAAATTAGAATTTTGAATATAATATATTGAGATTTAGAAAGTTAATATTTATTGTATTTTTATTAGATGTATTTTCACTTGTTATAAAAAGTTTTCAATTGTAATTGTTCATTAATCATAATTGTATTTATACATATAATCCATTTCAATTAAAGAATAGAAAATTAGAAATAAAAATAGTTTTAAATTTAAATTTTGGAAATAAAAATATTAATTTCATTTTCGAAATACATGCCCGCAATTACAATTTGAATATAGTATATTGAAATCTAGAAAATTAATATTTATATTTTATAAGCTAATTTTTTGTTAGATGCATTTTTTTTTATATTTTAGTATGTCATATTCCTATATATAACTATACATGTAAAATATTATCAAATGTGAACATTAGCTCAAACGGCATAAGTGCATGTAAATAAATTATTGATGCGGGTTCGAATCTCACAAATAACACTTTTACACTTCTAAATTCTAATTTATTACGGGGCGGGTCTAAACGGGGTGGGTCCGCGGCAGGAACCGGAACCGCCCCGGACCCAGTACGGGTCGGGTCCGGAACCGCCCCACACTCGTACGGGGCGGGTATTACCCCCCATTGCGTGCGGGTCCGACGGGTCTGAGTCCTTTTGCCATCCCTATGTGCATCTAAATATTCATATAGGAAATGCACTTGCATAGGAACTAGGAACTTCCATCCTTCATTTACCTATTGAATGACTTAGATTGAATATGCTCTTATATTTTTTTATGTATATTTTATGCAAAAGATAAAATATAAAATACAGTGTTTTATGCATAAAAAGATATAAGAATTATGGATAATTTCGTATTTCTTACTCTCAATATAAAATCCTACTAGATCGGCACCATATATATCTATATATATATATATATATATATATATATAATCTAAAACTTTTTAAGGATTTGTCCTTAAATTACGGAAAGCTAAATAGTACTTCCTCCGTCCCATAGAAAGTGTCTCCCTTTCCTTTTCGGGGTGTTCATAGAAAGTGTCTCATTTTCTAAAAATGAAGTGGACCCTACACCTTTACCAATTCAAATCAATTCAATACAATTAATTAATTGCATTGATCCGACCTCTCTACCACACAAACCAATTCTAAATAATTTATTAATTGTATGGATCCCACATCTCTACCAACTAAAATAACTCCCCTAAAATTCCGTGCCCCATAGAAAGGAGACATTTTCTATGGGACGGAGGGAGTAGTATGTAAGAACTAAAAAGGCACCAAAGTTTCTTAAAATGGTGTAGTAATTAGACCAATTTTACTTTTAAAATTACTGAACGGATTTTACATTCTTACCTTCAATTCGTGTACTATTTTTTGTTTAGAAAAGATTATCTGCTCATTTAAATTTATTATAAAATAAGAACTTATGCGTGTGTTCAAGAGAATTTATTTAAATAGTTTATATTTTTTTTAAACTTTTTTTGATCTTATTTTCTTAAGCGGCTAGTAGTAGTTTTTTTTCACTTATGTACTAGTATTTCCTAAATTTTACCTTAAACAGCTGTTGAGAGAGAGAGAGAGAGAGAGAGAGAGAGAGAGAGAAGGGTTTGCAAGCGACTGATCCCACATGGTTGTGTGGGTCTTTGACCTAACATGTGCTCGTGCTCTCTCTCTCTCTAGATCTTTATTTCTTGTCGCCATCTCAGTTCTCACCATCTATCTATGTGATGTGCCGTTTTATCCTCCTTTGGCTTGCCTGCATCAACTCTCGTCTAATTCATGCTGCCAATTCCACGTATATCCAGGGAGGGAATATCAAATACTACCGTAATTTGTAACCGCTGGTCAAACCTAGCTATCAATAATTGTATCATCTTGTCTTATTTCAATTACTTATATGTTTTCTTTTTTAAAGTTTAATGTAGGACTGCACAAAGCAGCAGCGACCTAATCCACATCATTAATCGCCCATCCCTCTCTGCACTAATTAATTCAACGCTACTTTGAACAACATACTCAAAGTAATTAAAACCCCAACACTTAATTATTTCACGGTTCAAATCTGAATGCATAAATATGCGTGAATTGTGATGTAGGGGAGAAGAAAAGAGCCTGATTTTAGGTTGCAGTGTATGGTAGTGAGGGGGATTGTAGTAATCCGAGGTAAGAAAGATGTTGTAGTGTGAAAGAGAGAGAGGAGAGAGAGAGAAACAATAAGGGTCCCACCCCCCACAGCCCATGCGGCCATGCGCACGCCTTATACAACTTACCAAACTCAACACCACCCCTCAACTCCCCCTCCTCGACCAATCCTCTCTCTCTCTATTGACCTAACCCTAACCCGAACAATACTTAGCTCCTTAACTAAAGCCCAAACATAAAAATCTCTCTCTCTCTCTCTCCTAACAGAAGAAGAAGAAGAAGCTCAACAAGAAAAATAGAATTGTCACATGAGAGTAGTGGGCAAATTGATGGTTGATTGATTCAACTCAAATCTTGGTGAGTAGTAATGAATTCACAATTCTTACACTCCGGCGAAGGTTAATTAGGTCAATCAACTATTCTCTAAATCTCCTCAACAAAAGCGGCGATGGATCAGCTTGCTCACGGCCGCCCTCTACCGCCGCCGTTTAACGCCAGAGATCTCCAGCTCCACCACCACCAGTTCCAGCAGCTACAGCACCACCACGACGATGGCGAAGAAAGCAGAAGCAGCAATCCTAACCGCATCATAAAGCGAGATCGCGACGACAATTACGGCCTCACCACCGCCACCTCCGAGGGCAAGGAATTCTCCGCCGACGCCTCCGATCAGAACGACATCATCCGGCGCCCCCGCGGCCGCCCCGCCGGATCGAAGAACAAACCGAAGCCCCCCATCATAATCACCCGCGACAGCGCCAACGCTCTCAGATCCCACGTCATGGAGGTCGCCGGCGGCTGCGACATCCAGCAGAGTATCTCCACCTTCGCAACGCGGCGGCAGCGCGGCGTCTGCATCCTCAGTGGCAACGGCACCGTCACCAACGTCACCCTCCGCCAGCCCGCGGCGGCCGGCACCGTCATCAATCTACATGGCAGGTTCGAGATTCTCTCCCTCTCCGGCTCGTTTCTGCCTCCTCCGGCGCCGCCGGCCGCATCGTCGCTGACCATATATCTCGCCGGTGGTCAAGGGCAGGTGATGGGGGGAACGGTGGTGGGGCCACTGATGGCTTCTGGACCGGTGGTGATTATGGCCGCCTCATTCGGAAATGCAGCATACGAGCGGCTGCCGCTGGAGGAAGAAGAGGCGGCGGCGGCGCAGCTGGGGTCGCCTGAAATGGCCGCGCAGCAAGGTCAGCAGCTGATGAATGATCCGAATGCGAATATGTTTCAAGGGATGCCGCAAAATATGATGAATTCTGGTCAATTATCAGCTGAAGGTTACTGGGGGACTGGTCGCCCTCCATTCTGATTGAAATCAATTACCAAAGAAAAAACCCTAATTTTCAGCAGTTGTAGCAAATCAGTTGCATTAAATCTCTTTTGTGATTTCAACTCAGAGCAGACACTTCTTCTTCTTCTTCTTCGATCTTCTTCTACTTTATTTTCTTTCAATATATAATGCGTGCAGTTCTTCATTTGGATTGATTAATTATTAGCTTACGGTTTGATGTACAAATTCATGAATTTTTGGGTTTCATTTTATGATCCGATGAGAAGATCAGCTTCAGCAGTTTCATAATTAATTACGTTGATTTTGGTATATATGTTTTTGTTTGAATTCGTTTTATTGTTATTGCAGTAGTTGTGATGGTAATTTGTGTGGCAATCATGTATATATGTTGAATTCATTGCAAGAAGAGGTTTTTAGGCCTTTTTGTTGGTAGTTTGTCTCCTTAAGTTTCCTGTTTTAGTACTGCAGCTTCAATATCATATAGTATAATTATCTATGTTTTCTGGCATAAAATATTTCATTTTTTCATCTGTTTTTTGTCAACATTAATTTTCCCCCTAACTGAAGTCTGAAAGGAGTCGCTTCAAACATTCAACATTGTAGCTGTATATGTGAAGACAGCAGTGAAGGAAAAGGCTTCAATTTTCGAGAGGCATGGGCTTAATTTCTTCTTTGACTCCAATTTTGAGTTTACATCAATAGTGGGACTGGATTACACGTGCACTCCTTTCAACCTGGGGGCTTAACTTTTTAGATGCAAAACTAACTCTTCCATTCTTACACTATTTTTTTATATCATTTCATACTACATACATAGTTACCTACAAAAATGCTCATAGAATAGTTGTAGTAGTCAAAATTCACTGTTGCAGTATATATTTATATATGCATGCTTACAAACTTTAGGTTTGTGAATGGTGAAGTCCGAAATTAATTTTTCTTTATTATTTTATTATATTGTAAAATATTTTAGAGTACCTATTTTGCATTATCCATACATGTTACAATCGATGAGGAAAACAATTAGTCATATTTTGCAGCTAAAACCTAGAGCCATGCACCAACCATGTAGGTCTAGTAGATGTTGGCTGAGGGCGAGCATACATCATAGTCTAAATCCATTTTTATATATTATAATAAGAAATATGTGAATATTGATTTGTGTGAAGATATTATGTTTTTAAGATAGTAGATATAATGCTTTGCTTGATGTATTTTACTATATATATGTTGTACATACAGCGATGGAACATTCTGTAATTAAGTGTCTGTCTGTGTGTGTGTGTGTGAGAGAGAGAGAGAGAGAGAGTGTGTGTGTCTAACTGCTCAAGAACAAATTAAAACACTGTTTGAGTGTTGACTAACTTCAACTAAAATTCAACGAAATCCTCGAACGGCAAACATGCCTTGATGAGTTCATGAAGTATGCTTCTTATATACAACTAACACACTCATGAATACAAATTACAAAATTTTGGATGAAACAAATGCATATATATATATATAGATAGATAGGAATACCAGAACCAAAAAAATGGGAGAATGAAAAAGCTACAAGCCATTCTAAGTTCCTTTTGCTGCAGAAGCAGAAGTTCTATATATATATATATATATATTAGTGGTCAAACCTCTATCCGCAGGCGTCGCAGTTCGGCTTGAAACGTAGAACTTGATGTAAGAGTTCGACGAGCAAGGGCCCTTATATCCTCCCTAGAACAGTCCCGTGAAATACGAACTAGCTCCCAGAGGGCTCCTTCACTGATCATGTGTTTCGCATTGATCTCTGTGAATATAGAGAGAAGGAAATAAGTCGTTATCGATGTCTTCTTAAAAATCTGCAGTATGCTTGAAAATCAAGAAAGAACCGGTTTTCTTAGGGTTGGTGATGATTACCATTTTGGGCCAGGTGGCAGAGTGCGAGTTCGACATGGCGCCTGATTAGCGAAGCTTCACTGTTGGCATTTTGTACTATCCACGGCAATGCACCATCTTCTATCAGGAGAGATTGCCCGCGTCTTGTTCCTGCAGTTGAAGCAATGACTACTTATGTCAAGATGCAACTTCACCGGCTTTTGATTGAATGCTGATTTTGTTTTCAAACAAATATATAAAACAGAAAGCTAGAGAGGGAGTACACAGTACAGTTCTAGATTTGCAATCATCTGAATTTACCTTGACCAGATGCCCTAGATTCGCACTTGGCGAAATTTGCAATACCACGGGCAACTTGAGCGTGAACATCTGGATGTCTACATCTCACCATCCCTAATAAAGCTTTGATGCCACCTTCTGATCTCAGCCTCATTTGCAGTTTATCTGAAAAACATGACACAGTGACTGAGAATTGAGAAAAATCACTACAAGCACGGATGGAGGGAATGGAGCAACTTTTAGGGAGTAAATAGTTAAAAAAAGATGTGTAGATTCAATCATAGTTGCCAATTAACATGAAAACTCAAATGAGATCCACATTGAATCCCTTGTGCATTGTCATAAAGATGAATCCCTACCATTGCCACATAGATTAGCAATTGCTCCAGCAACCATTCTTAGAGTCTGAGGATCTTCGGCATCAGTAGCTGTTATAGCTAACAGACAGATTCCACCTTGGGCCATTATAAGCTCTTGATTAGACTCTGAAACCAGGGGAATAATTGCAGCATGAGCCAATGATGAAAGAATGGAAAATAGCAGCTTCAATCAGATCACTAAGAGTCTAAGGTCAAGGATCAAACCATGAAAACAGAAAAACTGAATATACAAAGATAAAAAAACACAATACAGCAAACAAGAAGTACCATTCATAGCAAGATTGGCAATTGCACCAGCTGCAATTCTACGAATTGTTTCATCCTCGTATGTTCTAAGGAGCATTAACAATGAAGTGAGTCCGCCAGCTTCAACTATCTTTTCCTGATTTCCTTCTGTAATGTTCAAAAATGGGGATGTAAGTTTCTCACGCAGTGACAAAAACATGAATCACTTTCAATTACAAATAATTTACATCCTGATAGATTCTGATGGGAGGGCATGGACAAGCCAAAATACCCAAATACTGCATTTACAGAGGCATTTAAACTATCTGGTGTTCCAACATCATCTTGCTGTAAATACAGAAAAATCTAATAATCTTATAAAAGAAGACATCACCAGTAGATTGTAACACAGAAGAATCTAATAATCCGAACTCTCAAGATGATTAAAGACTTTGCAGGTAAAGTATTTAATTTAGCAAATCTGAAAGACATTCATCATGCCAGAGGATGCGTATAAGAAATAGAATACCTTCTGCAGCTAAGTTGGCTACCACTTTTACTGCATGAATCCTTACATTAGCATCCTCTGACTCAAGCAGTGATAATATTTTTTTCAATCCAACTGTTACATCAAGAGGCAGATGAATACAGAATCTTGAAGGAAATCTAAAATGGTATATGATGTAAAACCCTAATTAGCACCTTGTTCGTGAAGGTTTGTAATAGATGCTCGTTCTCCAATATTACCATCTCGAGACTGCATATGATTAAGTGGTGCCAAGGAATCTAAACCAAGTAAGGGGTTGCCAGAGTTGGATGGATCTGGATAGCTCCTCGTCTGTGTACATAAATATCAAGAAAAGTTCAGCTAAATATCAAAAGTAGTGCTCATGGAGCGAAAAACTACGGAGCAATGAAAAGTTATTGCATTTATGGTAATGATTTATAAAAAAATAAAACCAAAGTTTAAAATGTTAAGCACATAAACAGAGGAATCAACTTTATCATTTATTGCCACCACTTTGAAAACAGAATAGACGGCTTAAGCATTACTATTCGTCTACAAATTACCAAAAAATAATGTACAATTTTAGCAAGAATCTTTCATTGCAAAATAAGGCAAACAGGACATATTGCAGTAAGAAACTGATAAAGAATATATCCAACATAACAGTTGTTTTAAACCTGTAAACACATCAGCATTCAATATAAAGCATACTTGATTAGCTTCGATAGACAGATGTGCCAGTTGACTCCTTAAAACCCTCACTTCTTCTTCAAGTTCCCTTTTTTGACGGCTCTCCTCTTCCAGCACTTGTTGAAAGCGAGATCCATCAAAGTCTGCACCTGCTGACTACACAACATTACTTAGTAATAAGTAGCTCACCAAATACAGATCCAAGGAATATTGAACTCATACTATAAAGTCAAATCAAAATTTTACTAATACCATACCTCCAGCTTCGTAAATTGAAGTAGCTCATGTTTGAGGTGGTGAATTTCGTTTTCAGCTGCTTTCCTTAAACCAACTTCATCTTGCAGCAACTTTTTTAGTTTCACAACCTCTTCATTACCTGCACCAGTGTTAATCTGCAAAAGAGTAACCCAATGACCTCACATAAACTTTGAGAACCATGTAAATGTGTTCAAGTCTTGTTTCTGATCTGAGTTAATTTATTAAATTTACCGTCAAGTAAATGAATGTGGAAAAAGTGCAATGTGCACTTTGTGCACATTTGTATGACACATCTGATTGGAGTATTTTAACCAAATGTACACTTGTAAAAATTAGTGCGGCAGAAAGAGTGCGGCATTCACTGGTTTCAATTTATTTTTTGTGATATTTTATGTAAATGCTTACAATAAAATGATCGCTGCAATCAACCAGCTCAATTAAATTTTTTACTACTGGCGTTGGATTACTTCTAGTTTATACAAATGCAAACACACATTCCATTTCCTTAAATTGAGCTGTCAATATTAACTTAATTAAATTGTATGATATTTTTAATTCAACAACACTTGGAGCAAGTACTACCACCACTATATGAATGCCAGACTACCTCTCTGTTAATTGCACCATTTTGCTGGCTAATGGTCCACTTCTCCTCAAGCTTCTTTATTGACTCCATATAATCCATTTGGCATTTGGTTTTCTCCTCCTAATCAAAAAAACTAGAATAGGGTCACAAAATTCAAAACTAAACATATCAAGTTGCTTGCATAACCTTTTGAAGGTTATTTGTATATAGCCAAGAACAACTGCTACTGAAACTGCCCCTACCTAATACAAACTAGACAAAAAAAATTCTCTGGATATCTAAACAGCTAAGCATTTATGATCTATTTAGCCCCAATAAAAATGAATTTACTCTTGATTTGACATGTTTGATGCACGTGGAAAAGGAAACATTAGCCTTCAAGCCTAATCAAATATTTTGTTAAATAAAATGAAGATATGCAGAAGTCCGAGGCAAGAAGGTGTAAATATACCTCTAAGGCGTCCACATAATTTCTTTCAGCCATAGCAACACGTTTCTGCGCTTCTAATCTGATTCTCTCAATCTCAGTTTCATAAACTTTTTGTTGTCTTTCATGCTCACAAATAAGTCTATCAATTTCCATCTCGAGTCTTTTGGACAAACTCTTGTAGTCAAATTCTTCCTTAATCTTCAGCATGTTCTCCACCTTCATAGCCTGTGATAAATCAGAACAGGCACATACATTATGACTAAACATATGTTTCAGTTAAGAGAGAAACTTCATGAGTTACTTTGCTCTAGATCATGCTATTAGATACTAAAACCACACCCTTTGTCCAAACTGTATGGTACTTGCAGTCTCTGCTCGATGGCGTGGAGATGGACCGATTGTTATGACTAATGAAGTTCTGGATGTCCCTGCAGCATACCAACAAACACTATGTCAGAAAACAATGCTAAAAAATTCAAAATCATTTCCCAACTCCCTACATTTTCAAGAGATCGTTTAAGATGGGGCAATGGAGGCTAGTGGGGCTATACGTCAAGAAATGGCGAATAGAAAAAGATAATAATCAACAAGTTTTAGAAAGTTACAAGGAAATTGTGATTACAGTCATAATAAAACACCATCTAATATATTCAAAACAAGCAGATACTCTCACCCCCAAATGAATCTTTAAGTAGCCTCGTAAGCTTCGAATCTCGAACAGGGACATGAGCACTATTCTCTGCCAAGGCATTTATACATTTTCCTAAAGCACTAAGTGACAGATTTATAGACTTGGCTTCTTCTAACATGTGCCCCTCGCTTCCTACAAGAAACAAATATAAAACTTATAAAGTGACGGTTCCAAATAGTTACTCACTAAGCAGATATTAAAAAGTGAAACAAGTTTGATCCTGCTGACCCTAATCTAATGACTGAAAAAGATTTTCCAAGTCAGCATGAACAAATCTGATCCTAGATCAAAATACAAGTCGAGAGTCAGTTCATTCAAACTATGGTTGACTAGGTTCAGATGATCAGGTATGGAAAGACTGGTGTCTGAGAAAAAACACAACAGGAAGTAAATCGGGTGTAGAGAGTTTCAAAACCTGATTTGTGGATGCGCTCAGAACCAGCAAGATCTACAACGATCAATTTGCCTTTACGTAGCATAGGAGGCCTCACATTACCAACCAAATTAGAGTGACTCTGTGCTTCAGGAGAAAAATCATCCCTGTCTAGTACAGCTTTTTTCACATGTACCTATATTATGACAGATAAGTCTTGTAGCTATTGAATCCAAATCAGAAAGCAACAAAAAATGAAGAAATCAACACAACGGTTTACCATTAGAAGGGCGTGACTCCGGGAAGATTCAGTATTCAGTTTAGTGTTAGCAGCAATCCTATGAGCTTCCCCTAACCGTAAAAGTTCAATGAAGCTCTGCTGGTCTCTGATCTCCACGACAGTGGCACCAGGCAGAGAAACATCACCACTTTTCTGGTCCTCAACAATTGATATATTATCATTTGCTGGGTTCAGTAGATCCTGGATTGTTTCCATATAAAGCTATACACAAAACAAGAAGTCTAATTAGAAAGCATTATAAAGATCTCCAAGAAATAATGAAATCAGACAAACAAAGATGTTTAAAATGATTTTCAACAATGTAGGTAGTATGTGCAACCTGCAAGTATGAAACTGAGATAGAATCAGTATCCGATGAGATATTTGCTAGAATATCCTCCATTGCACGAACCATAATACCCCGAGCAGAGGTATCTTCATCACCCAATCGTCCAAGCGTATAAGTCTTCCCAGTTCCGGTTTGACCATAAGCCATCACTGTCCCATTGTAACCTTCTAGAACACTCTATAAGAAAAGGAACAGAAATAGAATTTATAATCAAGAGAGTTCTAAAAAGCTTCTAGTATGCGAGATACATAACCCATGGAAAAAAAATCCCATTAAGGAGCTAACTCAATCAAAACAGAAAGCCGAAGATGCTGACAACAGGAATTAAAACTATCCATATATGTAAAACATACCGAGCCATTTTGAACTAAATAACATATTGTTGCTAGCATCCAACTAACTTGCTTCAAGAAGAAATTGCCCGAAACTTAGATAAATAACAAAGCTCATCTAGACTGACCTCGACAACAGGTTTGGCAACAACTTCATAGACACGCTTCTGCGACGCAAATTCAGTTAGGAGCTCATCAAACTCGAAAGTATCTGAATCCCAATTGTTTTTACGAAGTTTCAACCTCTTAAGCTGCAAATAAAATGTAAGAGAACAGAATTGTCACCATATGTCTCCAAAACGACCCATGAAAGTAGAATATCTACGAAGGTATAAAGATTAAAATTAGTTTTGAAACCTCTGGCTGCAATTCCACACAATCAGCAAAATCTGCATCTGCTACCAGCTCTTCAGTATTTCTAGGTCGCAATCTCACAGCAACCCTAACTCTTCCTGAAACTGTCGAGGTAACAATAATGATCAATCTACTTTATCATGTCTAATAACAGTAATGAAGCTTGCAAGTTAAATATTTAGCTAGCTCAAAAAATCTAATTACTAAGTTAGACTAGTATAACTGACCACTCCATCTTCCTATATCCATTCTATTCTACTAATGGGATGAAACATTGTTTCAACTTACAAATAAAAATCCTACAAAATGAATATCATTTAATCATGAAAAATTAGAAAATCTCTCAATTTTGTTATCAAACACAACTACAATCGACAATTGAGTCTAGGTCAAACAAGGACATGTATCATACTTGAAATGGGGAATAGCCCCGTAAAGTGTAGGCTTGAATAAACAATCTAGTTCGTTAAGGATTGTAAGTGTAACATGTAACCAGCAACTTGTCTTACATCTCGCCCCAGAGCAGAAGAAGCTCAAAAATCACATCACATTCTCATAACATGTCCACCTGCCGTCTTACATTTCAGTCAGGTTCTTTAACTAGCTTCTTACTTAAATCAAATCATAATACTGGAATTTTAGGTATGCATAAGCAACCAAATAATCAAATAATTCAGTTAATACACACATTAAGAACTAAAACCCAACAAAGAGATTCATTAAGCAAATTACATTACAAAACGAGCTCGATACCAGAACCTAATCACCAAGGAAAACGATCAAGCAGCAAAGGAACCTCCATTAATCCAAAAGCAATTAGATCGCAGGTCAATAAGTGGTAAGTAAACAACAAGTGATGCAACCCACCGGAGTCAGCGGCACCGCCAAGAGAAGAGTTGCTGCGGCGGACATTGGACGGCGGGAGCTTCGATTTGAATGAAGATGAAGCGCGAAGATTTTGGGCCCTGTGGACGCCATTTCTGTTACCACTACCCGTAGCCATTTCCCCTCTCTCTCTTAATTTCCCTTTGGGAACTTATTTAAAAAATGAGAGAGAAAACAACAGAGAAACAGCAGGCAGCAAAAAGTAATAATCAAGTGAAGAAGTGAGAGGATTGAAGAAGAGGGTGTTTTCCGGCAGTTCAACTGCGTGCTTTAAGTCGAAAAAAAAAAAAAAAGGACAAGGTGGGGGGTGGAGGTGGGTCCCTACGATAGCGGTGCTTTTTAGCATTTAAGACCTTGTTTGGGCGTTTTTATAATCTCAGAAACAACGAAACTGAATTCTTACAATATAAATAAATTAAATATTATTTAATATATATGCATACCGTTAATGCTGAATAGCATTACTGAATTAAATATCGAACGTGTTATCACAATCTAATTAATTCGAGCAGAACATGAATCGTTAGCAATTGGCATTTTCTTTGATTAGCCAAGGTAATATTCATATCCGTAGAGGTAGTGTGTGATATTGGTGGGGGAAAAGACGAAAAAGCCATGGGCAGAAAAGGGTGGGGTATTTTTGGAGGGACCGCCGTCGTGGGAAGTTGAGTTTAGATGAACAGTCGTGGTTGTAGTGTTTTTACTGAAATAGCCTTCCATTATCACCACGACTGGAAGCAGTACTTGAAACAGCCTTAAAAGAGGAGCGAGAATCTAGGCGACTGTCGCCCCAGGTTTATTTCACGCTCTAACACATGTGCATGTACAACTATATAAGGCCCCGTTTGGTTCGTAAAAAGGAATGGAATCGGTACTTATGGAATTAGGAATCATTCCAGAAAATAATTGTTTGGTTTGTGAAGACATGAGGAATGAAATTAATTTAGCACCCAAATTCCCAATTCATAAACCTTAAAAATTCTAATTGCAAACTTATTAACTGGAGAAAAAGCCTTAATTTCGTCTCCCTATTCACAGCAAAGGGCCAGAGAGCGAAAAGAGAGGAAGAGAAGGAGAGGAAGAGAAGTCAGCGAGAGAGTGAGAGATGGTGGCGGCGGTGGTGACGGTGGTGACGGTGGCGGCATCGATGGTGGTGGTGGTGGTGACGGTGGCGGCATCTTTGGGAGTGAGAGAGATTAACAGAGAGGAGATGAAGAGAAGCCAGCGAGAGAGGAAGAGAAAGAGAAGAGATGGTGACGGTGGCGGCATCGATGGTGGCGGTGGTGGTGACGGTGGTGACGGTGGCGGCATTTTGGGAGTGAGAGAGATTAACCGAGAGGAGAGGAAGAGAAGCCAGCGAGAAGAGTGAGAGACTAGTGAGATGAGAGAGAATATTTGGGAGGAATGAAAATGAAAGTGCCCAATCTTGAGGGGTTGGGAAAATGGTATTTGGGGGGGTTGGAGAGGGGGATGAGGTATCATTCCTTTACGATTTTTTACGAACCAAACAACATGAATGTAATCATTCCTTTAAAATGATTCCTCATTTCATTCCTTACCTCCAACCAAACGCGGGCCCAAGTATTTTTACGATTTTAAATATTTTAATATGAATTTACCAACCCGTTTAAGGGTAGAAAAATATCATTATTCCTCCGCTATCATCAAATTCTTCCCATTTCGGCGATTCCACATGCTCAAATATTAGTTACTCCATAACTAGACCTTCAAATTTGAACATATTATTCCTTATTATCCACTAGAACTTTAACTCCAATTTATAAATTAGATAAAAAAAAAAATCACGAGACAACAAAATAAGTTTTCAAGAAACAAATCATACAGTTTAACGTTCCTACAGAGGGGCAAGGGAAAACAATATACACAAAATAAATAAATTGCTGTCTTCAGCATTTGCTACTATGCAGCTAGTCATCTTGGGTGTCATCATCTACATCCATTTCCCCGTCAGTGGCTGCTCTTTCGCTACCGACTGTTTCAGCATCTGATGCTTCTCCTGCAGCATCTCTCTTCTCATCATCGCCATCGCTGCAATCTTCAGTATCAGAATTAGAAGCTACTCCTCTTTCAGATCCCACCCCATCATCACTGCCAGCAGCAAGGATGAACTGCTCCCTTAAATCTGGTGCCACAATGCCAATCATCTCACTAAGTTCCCGATGTTCGTGGTTCCTCCGAGCAGCAGCCTCAGGCATGGTGGATGGGATATGTAGGCTGTCAGCGGCAGGACTGCAAGTATCATGTAAAGGAGCAGCATTGTCATCATCTTTAGTCCCATGCCCAAGGGAATTGTTCTCTACGTTGACTGCATGCCCAGCTCCCAGCAACTTCTGAAGCTAACAGGTCGTTAGTTTTGATGGTCCCTCCAATCCTGACAGTCATGGCCGCTACTTGATTGGGAGTAATGTGAGGGTTGTGGGCAAGTCTTTTGAGCATGTTCTGGTGTTTCCTGTTCCTTGTCTATCTGCATTGTATCCCCAACATCTGTGCTGCCTTTGTTCAAATCAAAATTCTTAGCATTCTGAGGTTCAATGCTTTCCTTCTCCAGAACTTGCTCAGTTTCAATAGCGCCTCCTTCCAAGGTTTGGGGTGTGCCAACACCTTCAGTGTCGGGAATTTGCTGGGTTCCAATAGAATC
Source organism: Lavandula angustifolia (assembly GCA_028984105.1). Lineage (NCBI taxonomy): Eukaryota > Viridiplantae > Streptophyta > Magnoliopsida > Lamiales > Lamiaceae > Lavandula > Lavandula angustifolia. The sequence continues at coordinate 24,494,153 of CM054812.1, read as the reverse complement.
TCCACACAAAAGGGGTGCTGTGAAGATGCCATTGATATCAGAGCCGAACCCACCCTTAGCATTACATTCAGCACCGGTGAATTCTACCTCCTGTGTATCTTCACCATGTTCTTGGCTTTTGTCAATGCATTCGTGCTTTTCTGTTACACTGGCTTCATCACTCTATATGTGCCAAAGCCATGGAAAGACCCGGATCCTGTTTTAGCTTTGTTGTTGTTCTGATGGGCTTCTGCCTTGTCTCCCACCAGCGTCTGGTTTTCATGGCCATCAAGTTGATTATCATTTGATGTTGTCTCATAATTATCTTCATCTTCTAGGATCTTTTGCGTTGATTTAAGCTGTTCTTGCTGCTTAACAAAGAATGCTGATATCTCCTCTGTTGTTGAATAGAAGGCACGCAACTGTGTTTCACTGCATAAAAATTATCCTGGCATTAATAATCAGCAGTGTGATTCAGGGAAGCATACCCTTCAGTAAGAAAATCCAAACGATGATACCGATTGTATCACATTATCTAGCACTTGGTGACAAAAGGTTATGAACTAACTCACTAAGATGCGTTATGATCACAGACCATATTGCTTAGAATCTTTCTATAGATTAAAATGTTAGGATTTTGAACGAATAAATTCAATTGGAAATAGCAATTCTTGAATTAAACGATAAAGAATGAATTGATAAAAAAGGAATAAATAAATCAATCAAATTCCGGGAGGCTTCTTGAAGTGCTTCTTTCGGAGTTAAACTGCCATTTGTCCATATTTCGAGAAACGGTATCTCTTGTTTTTCATTCCCATTTCCATAGTTGTAAGATATCTACTGAAACCGTCGCTGGAATTGAGATCTTATTCAAAGAGAAAGATATCAAATATCAAGAACGAAATAGAACTTAATTAAAGACCAACAAAAGCTGAAGGAAAAAAATAATGAAGAACAAATTGCTCTTGCCCAGAAAATCCTAGAGTCCAAGACTGATTTAACGCTAACTCACTGACCCCTATAACTACTACACTAAACCCTACTAACTAAAGGACCTAGGCCCTAACATTAAAAAGCATATGACCTATAATCAACTTAAGAATAAAACAAAAGACCCAACACAATTAATAAATCCAAAGCAAATACCAAACTACATCTGTAACATAAAACTACTTGATCTTTAAGGCTACGCATTAATTGATCCACAAATATCCATCCCATATTCTTCTCTACTTACCGGAGCATAATTCTTTCCCTAGCCCCTTTTAGCCTACGCCTTTGAAAATCAGGATCCCGCATTGCAGCACTAATCTCAAGTTCAAGAGCAGAAACCTTTGACCATGCTTCCTCGCGAGCCGCCTGCTACAGCAAGAGAAACTCAGTTTAAGATGCATAGAACTGCATCAGGCACATCTGGTCAAGAAAAATGGTCTCATACAGCAAATCCCCTATACTTTTTCATGCTCGAGTTCTTTTTGCAGTCTTTTTCTCTCATATTCCAGTTCTTCAACCCTCTAAAACACAATAGTGAAACTATAAGAAAATAATAGAACAGCAAGTTTTATTATATAACAGAGTATAATTATGGAGGGAAGCCAATTGTAGAAATACTTTAATAGTATTGGCAAAAGCTTGCTGCTCCTGGTGGATTTGACTCTCCAATTGACGCACTTTGTTATCTGAGGTGACCAGATTTTGTCTTGTATCTTCCTGCCATTGGAACAAGCATGATTAAGGTGAGGTACTGATCCCTAGGAAACGTGCAAAATAATTAGGAAGGGCAATGACAAATACCAAGGTTTCCACCAGTGTACATCTTTCCTTCTCAGCTTCCTGGATAATCAAGTCATAGTTAAGAGAACATAGTGAACTGAAAGCCACAGGCTTCGAACAAATTCATCATCTTTACCTGAAGCTTATTTAGAATATCTTTTTGTTCCTTCTCTCGTCTCAAAGCAGCTTCTGATACTCGTTTTAGCTTGAATTCTTTGTATAGCCATTTTCATATCTGTCGAGGCTTTCTCTCTCTCTTCTCTTCTCTTCTCTGATCACGCTCCTCATCTATTAATGCTTTCAGCTCTGATATAGAAGCTTTCTGGCTGAACCAAGCAAATTAAAACAGAAAAAGTTCAGAAGAATATTAGAAATATGGTTAAACTAATCATCCCAAAACATTTATGAAGACTAAAACTTGGATATATACAGAAAAAATTGCATGGAGATACTTTATATAAACCCTAGGAACATCAGGGAAGACTCCCACCTGACTCCAAACAAAAAAACAAAAAAAAAAAAAGAAAGAGAAGACAGGGAGGAAGGAAATAAAAAGATGGAATTCCACATCTAATGGCTTCACAGTGCTTCTCTCTGGAACTCTAAGTTACACTAAAGAACAGATAGAAGGACCCAGTAATATATTTAAGGAAGGCTCAAGCACAAATAAGCAAGATATGAATTATAAAGAAGCATCTCGAAAAGACAAAGGGAAGGTGATCAGGATAGGACTCAACGGACAAGTAAAGATATGACATACACTTTCATGCTTCTCAATAGCTGCACAGTTTTCACTGTGCAGGGATTCAACAGTTGCAACTAGATTCTCCAGTTGCTTCCTAAGTTCCTACACATACATTTGATATTCAAAACATACTTAAGAAGCTACAAAAAATTGAAAAAGAAAATTAGAATTGAATCTACAGTTTTGGATGAGTTACAGAACTGGTGTAATACAAGAGAAATTAGAAAAGGTTAATATCCCATTAAATACCATATTTGATCTTTGAAGGCTGCGAAAATCATCGAGAGAGATTGGACTATCAGAAGCTCCTATGCCAATTCCTTTCAATCTCTTGTTCTCAGCACAATATTCATCTTCAATAATAAGTACTTTATAAGTAAGACAATAACTATAGATCTAATTCCATCTAAAAAAAATGCTTATAGAAAGCATGAATTTCAAATCTGAAACAATTACCTGATTTTCTCTTTTAAGGATCCACCATCAGTTACACTGACGAAATACAAATGCATAAGCAAGTTCTGCGAACATGGACAAAGAAACTCAGGAAAAAGTTATATGAAAATTACTTCTTGAGAATGATGCACAATATTTTATCACAACAATAATGTAGCATAAAGTGAAAATACATATTGTGGCAGACAGTAATTCACAGTGTGTGATTCTTAATCAAAAGGACCAATGTATGCAGCATAAAAATACAGAACTTGAAACATCAGCCAGCCAACTTATAGAAAAGATAGCTGCATCTGTAGAAGAGAATTGGATGTAGACAAATCCCAAGGAAGCTATATAATCAACAGAGAGGATAGCAGTATAATTTACTTTCCGAAAATATAGCAATCAACTCTACCATGTTGAGGAACAAATGCTATCGAGATAATGTCTCCATGGCGTAACTTTGTTTCGGGGCTGTTTCTGTTCAGTTTGTCCCAGTTTAAATATGTTCCATTTGTGCTACAACAAAACTTGGAAACATCACAGTATTGTTACATCAATTTCATAGAACCTAATATGATATTTCACCTAGAATCCTTCAAGAACACAGAACAACTTTCTGATTGTTGTTCTATATCTCCAAAAGCAGCCCTTCTCCGGTATATCATGCAATGACTAGCGCTAACTGCAGGTGCAATTAACTGAAAACGAGCATCATCTACTAGCCGACCAATGCAGTGTTCATCAGAAGTCAAAGGCAGATTCATGCCCTGATATACCGAAACTTGAATGAGCCAAATTCCAAATAAATAAAATGAGGACAAATGTCCCTAGAGTATGAACAGCTTTATGGAGAAATCCGCATATGATGCTGTAAACTGAAATCAAATATAATCTTTTCCAAGAAGCTAGAGAGCAGCCTTGGGGAAAGGTTAATGTTCTACCTACCAAGGAGCATACTGGAAACGCACACATTAAAAATAACAAATATTCTTGTAAAGGAGGTTTTGAGTAGACTGAAAACTTTTTTAAGGAGTTAGAAACTGATGCATAAACCACTCAAAACACGACAAAGTAATAATTAGGGTTCACCCGCAAACACACAATAGAATTGAAATTAGCATAAGCACGATGAACTTTGTATTAAATTCCATGCATGGTGACATACTGACATGTAACAGAGAAAACTTAAAAAGAGAAAAGTGTCTGCTGTAACATAGTGTAACGGCATTCTGCCATATCTATTCCACTGGATATAATCAAAAAAGCCTGAGGCCTCAATTAGAAACAGCGAGGAATAGGGAACTATAACTGAAAAGAAAGCAATAAGCATATACTTTGTTAATGGAAGAGGTCCCGGTAAATTATACAGTGCTCTCAGAATCTACTTGAGCGCAGCAAATTACAGTGATAGCATCTTCCAGAGCTCTATGCAATTAACAGATTAATGTGATTTAAAAGATGAAACAAACTTGAGGTTCTAGACCTGGTTGCGCTTGTGCGCCTTCTCAGATATGGCTGTGAGTACTCCCCAAACATCGGGATTGGAGTACTGAAGCGGCTGACCGGCGATTTTCGCCGTGGCGGATGATATGAACTCGTCTGGACTCTGCACATTTCTTGAAAGCGGGGAACTATGTTGATGTTGAGCATCCATTGTGCTGATGCTTGGGAAGAGAGGCGGTTAAAGGGAAGCGGTTAAAGGCAGTTATGAAGTTAGTTACAAATAGAATTACTATAGCCGTTGATCTGGACTTGAAAGATCGGAGGGCCACTAATAGAGGCGTGTCACTAATAAAGACGTGATTTTCTTAGTTACGTTTCTTAGTTAGTTACCACAGTATAAGTAAGAGGATTAGCTGGAGATGTAAACAAGTTTTTTGAAATAAAATTCATCTTCTTCTCTCAGAATCGATTCTTCCCCCTTCTCTCGTTCTAGATAGTTCTTATGAAATAAAATCTGAAATCATGAAATCTAACATGGTATCAGAGTACTGGTGATGGTAAAGGAGTTCCGCCTTGATTGGAACCTCCTTGTAGACGAAGAAATTGGTGAGAGTAGCACCGATGGTGCTCCCTCTCACAACGGAAGTGCTCGACGGGATCAGAGGCGAAATCGAAGGCGCGAAGCTTCTCCTGCTCTCCGTACCTCGCCTACTCCTATGGCAAATCGTGGAAGTGATGTTTACACTCTGAATCCGCATGATCATGCCGGATTGAAGCTGGTCAGCGCGATGCTCACCGGGAGCAATTATTATGCTTGGAGCCGTGCATTGCGGCGCGCGCTGGCTGGACGGAACAAATTGGCTTTTATCGAAGGTACTCTTCCCAAACCACCTGCTAATCATCCTAATCATAGTATTTGGGAGCAGACTGACTTTCATGTTACTTCATGGATTACGAATTGTATTGCTCCACATTTATGTGAGTTCTTCCTATTAATGGAGAACTCTTATCAGCTTTGGGAAGAATTAAAAAGGCGGTTTGACCAAAGTAATGGTCCTAAGATTTTTAAGCTCAAAAAGGATCTATCTAACTATATTCAAGGAAATCAATCGGTCCTTATGTACTATAATCATTTGAATATGGTTTGGGATGAACTGAAATTGTTAGTGCCTTCTACTGGATGTAATTGTGCGGCTGCTGCTAACTGCACTTGTAATGCTGTTTTGAGATTAGATGCAGTCAATGAGGGAGAGAAACTTATGCAGTTTCTTCTCGGCCGTAATGATGTCTATGATCATGTTCGTTCTCAAATTCTTTTGATGGATCCTTTACCTACTGTAAGCAGAGCCTATGCTATGCTCGTGCAAGATGAAACTCAGCGACTGGTTTCTTCCACTCATGCTCATCCTTCTGAGCAAATTGCTATGCATGTTGCTAATACTTCTTCTCAGGTTTCTGCTCAGCCCTCTATTATTGCTGAGCAAACTGCGTTGAATATTGGATATAAAGGAGGTCCGACAAGCTCAACTAAGGATAGGTCAGGTGGCTTTAGACCTAGACTTAGTAAGGAGGATAGAAAACGTCTTAGGTGTTCTCACTGTGAACAGATGGGACACGAGAGATCTGAGTGCTTTAAACTCCATGGTGTTCCAGAATAGTTTCAAAAGTTGAAGGATCAAAAGGGAAAGGGTCATGTTAACTATGTTGCTCAAGCAGATACTATGGTACCTAATGATACTAATGATAGCCATTCTAATGTTGGCCAGCTTATGTCTGATTTTGAAAGGGCCTTAAATAATCTAAAGGGGCTGGGGAAGTTAAATTTTGCCAATAATGTGGAGACTTATACTCCATTGAATCAACTGGACATGCATTTTACCTTCAACATATTTGGAGACTTAAGGAAGGAGAGAGTTTGGATCATGGATTCTGGTGCAAGTGCACATATATGCTGTAACAAAGAATTAATGGTTGATATACAAACTCTTTCTAGACCACAAGGATTTTTCTTCCTAATGGATCTGTGCAGGCCATTTATGAGTCAGGAAGAGTCCACCTCACAAATGATCTTATCTTGGAGGAAGTACTTTATGTACCTGAATTCACTCACAACTTGATTTCTATAAGCTTAATAATGATCTTCAGCTAAAGTGTATTTTCTTCCCATCTCATTGTCTTATCCAGAAGCTGTCTAATGATCATATCCTAGGGATGGGGCAGGCTGTAGGAAGGCTATATATTATCAATCCAGACCACGGATTGCAACATGTTAATTCTATCTGCCAGTCTAATACTGAAACTATCTTGGATTGGCATATGAAGTTGGACCATGCTTCTTATACCATACTTAAGCATCTGCCTGAGTTGGTTGGGCTTGGTGAGGGTGAAGCACATGAAGCCCTGAAGTCTTGTGCAGTCTACCATCAAGTCAAGCAGTGTAGAGATCCTTTTCCCACCCTTACAGAGAGGAGTACTGAGTTATTTGATCTGGTTCATGCAGATGTATGGGTCCGTGCAACATTGAGAATCTTACAAACACTTCTTTTATTCTAACACTTGTTGAGGATTGCAGTAGGACTACTTGGACATACCTTTTACAGTTCAAGACACAAGTGCACCAGATTTTGGATATTTTTCTTAGAATGGTTGAAGTTCAGTTTGTAAAGAAAGTTAAGCGCATCAAAACTGATAATGGGACTGAATTTGTTAATCAGCATACTCAGAAGTTATTCCAGTCCAGAGGGATCATTCATATTCGGAGTTGTGTATATACTCCTCAACAAAATGGTATAGTTGAAAGGAAACATAAGTCTTTACTTGAAGTAGCACGAGCTTTAATGTTTCAAAGTCATTTACCAAAATTTTTTTGGCCTTATTCTATTTTAACCGCTACTTGGATCATTAACCGCCTGCCTAGTTCTGTGTTAAAGTGGAACACACCTTTTTTTTACCCTTTATGGGAAGCTTGCTGATCTTTCCATGCTTAAACCCTTTGGTTGTTTAGTCTTTGCAGCAAATACCAATCCTCACAAACGCAAGTTTGATGTAAGAGGCTCTAAATGTGTCTTACTTGGCTTGGCTGTTGACCACAAGGGGTATACTTTGCTTGATCTTGAAAGTAAGGAGCTTATCATTTCAAGAGATGTTAAAATTTTTCCCCATATTTTCCCTTTCTCTTCTGATATCTCTAAATCATCTACAGGCTGTTCTCCTCCTGACCATATCATTGATCATGAACCTATACTTTTTGATGTCCCAACTACTTCTTCTCCTCCTGTTGTTACTGATAATTCCATTTCTCCACTCATAAATACAGATTTAGATTCTGATACTCCTCCAGAATCATCTTCTTCTGATCCTAATCCCTCTGAGTTGATTGCTCGCCCAAGAAGGAATACTAAACCACCAGTTTGGCTTACTGATTTTGTCAGTCAAGTTACTCCATCCTCACTGCCTCCAGTCTCTTCATCCCTCACTCCTACTTTTCCATTTTCTCTCTCCCCTGCTTTCACAGTCCCCTATACTACCTTTCATACCAAAGTTAGCAATCTTCAAGAGCCTACCACTTACAAGGAGGCTAGTAAGTTTGTTGAATGGACCAATGCTATGTAGGCTGAATTGGATGCCTTAGAAGCTAACCAAACTTGGGAATTGGTTGATCTACCAGCTGGTAAGAATGCTATAGGATCTAAATGGGTCTATAAGGTTAAGCTACGGGCTGATGGAACTATTGAAAGGTTTAAGGCTCGTCTAGTAGCAAAGGAATATAAATAAGAATATGGGATTGATTATGAGGATGTCTTTCTCCTATTGCTAAGCATGTTACAATTCGTCTTTTACTTGCTTTGGCCGCTTAGAACCAATGGAATATTCACCAAGTAGATATTAACAATGCGTTTCTACATGGTGTTCTTTCAAATGACAGAGTCTATATGGCTTGAAGCAAGCCTCTCGTGAATGGAATGGTGAACTGTGTAAGGCTTTACTCAGTCCCCTAATGATCATTGTCTCTTTACTATGGGAACAACTGAGCAGTTCTTGGTCATTCTAGTCTATGTTGATGACATTCTTATTGTTGGACATTCTCGTACTCTGGTTTTTGATTTAAAATCTTATCTGCATCAAAGTTCACCATTAAAGACTTGGGAGTTGTTCGTTACTTTCTAGGTATGGAGCTTGCCCAAGGGGATCAAGGTCTTTACTTAAACCAACGAAAATATGTGCTAGACATAGTTGAGAGAGCTGGTCTTCTTGGTTGCCAACTGGTCTCAACTCCTTTTCCTCAAGGTGTGGATTTATCCTCTCAATCCTCTACTTTTCTTCCTGATCCTGAACCACATCGCCGTCTTGTGGGTCAGCTATTGTATCTTAACCTTGCTCGGCCTGATCTCACTCATGCAACACAACAACTTAGTCATTTTGTTGCAAAGTCTTATACCACTCATTGGAATGCAGCCCTTCATGTCCTTAAATACCTCAAAGGATGTCCATCTCTTGGCTTATTTTTTGGTTCTCATCAGGGGTCATTTACTCTTCGTGCTTATGCTGATGCTGATTGGGGTACTTGTCCAACTACTAGGCGCTCTTTAATGGGGTTTTGTGTCTTCCTAGGTGATTCTTTGATTTCTTGGCGATGCAAGAAACAATCCACAATTTCTGCATCAACTGCTGAGGCAGAATACAAAGTAATGGGCTCTACAGTTCGTGAACTTTTGTGGTTGTCCTACTTACTTAAGGATCTTCAACATGATGTTTCTACTCCTATTCCACTCCATTGTGATAATGCAGTTGCAATTCACATCACAAAGAACCAAGTCTTTCATGAACGCACCAAACACTTGGAGATTGATTGTCATATTGTTCGTGATAGCTACAAGGCTGGGCTCCTTACTCCAATTTCCATTCCTACTTCTCAGCAGCCAACTTACTTGTTTACTAAAGTGCTTCCAGGTCCACGCTTTCGTTTGCTTCTGTCCAAGATGGGGCTCGTTGATGTTCATCGGCTCCATCTTGAGGGGGGTGTTGATGTTAAGCATCCATTGTGCTGATGCTTGGGAAGAGAGGCGGTTAAAGAAGCTTGGGAAGAGAGGCGGTTAAAGGAAAGCGGTTAAAGGCAGTTATAAAGTTAGTTACAAATAGAATTACTAAAGCCGTTGATCTGGGCTTGAAAGATCGGAGGGCCACTAATAGAGGCGTGTCACTAATAAAGACGTGTTTTTCTTAGTTACGTTTCTTAGTTAGTTAGCACAGTATAAGTAAGAGGATTAGCTGGAGATGTAAACAAGTTCTTTTGAAATAAAATTCATCTTCTTCTCTCAGAATCGATTCTTCCCCCTTCTCTCGTTCTAGATAGTCTTATGAAATAAAATCTGAAACCAAGAAATCTAACAAACTACTGCTGTTTTCGCCGCGGCCATTGTCAGAGGGTCTGGAGCGGCGCATGCAAGGAGTTTTTTGGGCCGAGTTCGGGCTCGGGCTGGGCTTCGCCAGACGCGGAGTTGTCGAGCTCTCATCTCCAATCGTCATTGCCGAGTGTGCGTGAATCGGAAGGCGCGGGTTTTGAAAACCCCAAGTACAGAGTTCTATTTCTACAGTTGTGACTCTTGTGGATTATGGGTTTCAGCATATTGATGAAGAAGCTGTGGGGTAAATCTATTTTCGTTTTATTTATTTCTTTCCCGTTTTATACTTTTTCTTTATTGTGCGTCAATTTTAGCTTGATACATACTTCTAAGGTTACTACAAGTTGCTCAAAATTTAACGTCATCATTAAAAAGTTAGTACTCCATCCGTCCCGCTATTTGTGGCTCACTTTCCCGTAAGGGGTGTTCCGTTATTTGTGGCCACTTTCCTAATTTGGTAAAAAAATATTATCATATCTTCTACTTTATCATCTTCTCTCTCCTACTTTATTACATTCTCTCTTCTACTTTATCATCCTTTCTCTAATACTTTCTCTCTCATACTTTATCATCTACTCTTTCTCATACTTTATCATCTACTCTCTCTCATACTTTATCATCTACTCTCTTAATTCCCGTGCCGAAACCAATTAAGTCACAAATAGCGGGACGGAGGGAGTATATTTTATGTATAGAAGTGGATCCAAAAATTTATAAGAATTATAAAACTTCTGAACCATTAATTTGATATATATTAAAATATTTCAATGATACATAGTTGTGCCTATATAGAACATAAGGTCTTCTCATTCTTCTCTAACGGTGCACTAAATTAGAGGATTCCCCTAAAAATGTTCCTCCAACGATGCCCTATCTCTTGCACAAAAATGAGGGATCCAAAAATATTCTCCTATAGATAAGGGAGAAAATTGGCTCCCTATCCTTTCCCCTTTCAGTTTTATTTATTTACTTTTTTTTAAGTTGTAGCAGAAATCAAAGGAGAAGAATGAGAGATGAAATCAGCGACGCAACAAATCAGAGAAGCAATTGGAACGAGGAGATCGACGTTTTGTCTAGTACACAGAAACCTTGTTGAGGCTTGCTCAGATTTAATCAACAAGATCTCATGTTCAGTAGGACCGTAGATGTAGGATCTTGCGTATCCGAACCACGTTAAAAAAATTGCTCGTGTTATTTACTATTTTATTGCATTTGTGTTTAAACTGCTTGCATAATCATTATTTCAGTAAAACAGCTTAAAAAGTGCACTAGCCAAAACTGATTTAGTTTGCATAAAATATTTTTCAAAGAGACGAACTAAAACCGGACCTACTCTCTTCCACACTACATTCATCTACTGAATTTCTCAGTACTGACATCAGTCAGTAGAACGAGCTCAGTCGTTGAATCACTATGCCCTGCAATCAGAAGGCTTAACTGACAACTGAATCCGTTCAGTAGCAAACTCAGTACAAGATTGACCTTCGCGTTTAAGGAAAAACTTGGAATCAGTTGTATTTACCCCCCCCCGTACACCTAATACTCATCTCTGGACCAACAATTTATCTTCGAGGTAGTAGCTGGAAGCACTCAGTAGAAGATCACTCTTCAGCCGACTCAGAAAGAAGACTCAGTATGATCATCATTGATCTACTGAATGAGTTGTGACTCAGTTGCAGACCGTACAAGGTAAATCGACAACCTGACCTTATCAATCGGATGTCAGCAGAGGAACACTTGGTGTCCGAGGTTCAGAGGAAGTCAACTCCGCTGGAAGACTGATGCATGACAAGTCTCACCTACAGCCATACCTAGACCAATGAGAAGCAAGTAAAACTTACCTGCTCTGACACAAAGTTGCTCTCATGCTCAAAGAGCCAACCACCCTCTGCAGCGACATTCAAAATTATATGGCCATTTATCTTGGAGTCTTGTGACACGTGGTATGGTCCCCTGCAAGGGATCTATGCATGGGTCACAACTATATAAAGAGATCATCTTCAAGCATTGAAGAACGTTGAAATGGGAACAGAGACGCAAGAAATTCACGAACACATACTCAAGCACTCTAGCAAGCTCACTGCTTTATCCAGCGAAGAACTAGAAATCTTAGAGATATCCTAGTAGTTCTTCACTTTAGAGTTGTTCCCGATCTCTTTTCTAAGCTAACCTTGTTAGATCTTAAGCTTAGACACTTAAAGGAGTTCACTTTTAGTGATACATTCTTATTGTAAGAACTCCTTCCTTGTTGGAGAGAAAACCCTTCAAACTTCGGTTTGATGTAAAGTCGCTAAGGACTATAACTTAGAAGGTTCTGTCTAGTGTACATAATCTTGCTGAGGCTTGCTCAGATTAATCAACAAAACCTCATGTTCAGCAGGACCGTGGATGTAGGATATTGCGTATCCGAATCACGTTAAAAATTGCATGTGTCATTTACTGTTTTACTACATCTACTTGTCAACTATTTGCAAAATCATATTTTCAGTAAAACAGATATAAAACTGCACTAGTCAACTGATTTGGTTTGCATAAAAACATTTTTCAAAGAGACGAACTTAAACCGTGCCTACATAATATCTCTATCATATTAACGGGAGAGACAATTGTAAGACCGCTTGACTGTGCTATATCTGAATCTGCAGAACTCAGTATTAGTATTGAATAATGTAATATGTAAGCATAAATACTAATAAGCATAAAATTTACCGTAATAATCTCTGATGAAAGTTAATGCAGATTGCAAGAAAGGAATTCTAAACTCGGAGATTTTTAGGGTTTAAGCATAACGTAAATGGCAGTTTCAGAGTCTATACTTGGATAAATATGATCGTGAAGGTGAACAGTTTTTTATCAACGGCTCAGTTTAAATCCCGCTTTAATAGAAGGACGGTCTAGATTCGATTTTATAAAAGATAATGACCAACTTAGCCGTCTAAGTCAAAATACAGTTGTATATAGCCTATAGAAGTAAGTTGACATGACATGCATTTAATGCAATGCAGAGTTCAGCAATCTTAGCATAGAATGTCGTGCATTTAATGAAACCGTTTATAATAAATGACATTTTCTAAGGCATTGAATACGATGCTGAAACAAAATCATAACAACATTAAATACCGGGTTGACTACTGAAAGAGATACGCAAACCTGTCAGCTGAACATTGTAATCAGCTGATACCTCGTGTAGTTGGTTGCTGAATCTCTGTGTACTAAATGAGTCTAGTACTGAGAGTATGCATTCCCCCTTGTTGAGTGCTCCTCTCCTGAATCCACTTACTGACTTGAGTTAGTAGGGTCCAGCTGACCTAGCTCTACAGAAAGTTCTGTGAATCTGGCTTCAGCTAGAGGCTTGGTCAGAATATCGGCCCTTTGATGGTCAGTATGGATCTTCTCAATCCTGATATCCTTCTTTTCGACGTGGTCACGAATTAAGTGGTGTCTGATGTCCACGTGCTTGCATTTGGTATGAAGAACAAGGTTTCGAGTGATTGCAATGGCACTGGAACTATCGCAGAAGATCGGCACTTCATTCTGAATGACGTCATAGTCGCGTAGCTGCTGTCTCAGCCAAAGGATTTGGGCGCAACAACTTCCAGCAGCCATGTATTCAGCTTCAGTAGTTGACGTCGCTACTGAATGTTGTTTCTTTGAGAACCATGAGATGAGCTTACTGCCGAGGAACTGACAAGTTCCTGAAGTTGATTTTCGGTCAATCCTGCAACCTGCGTAGTCAGCATCAGAATAACCAGTTAGTTCAATATTATCATCTGCTAGATAACATAAACCCATGTCCGATGTTCCTCTAAGATAGCGGAGAATCATCTTTGCTGAGTCCATGTGGCTCTACTTAGGATTCGCCTGAAATCGATGGCAGATACCTACATCATAAGTTAAGTCAGGTCTAGTAGTAGTTAGATATAATAGAGAACCAATAATTGCGCAAAATTTAGTATGGTCTACTGATACTCCCTTTTTGTCAAGATCGATTTTCATGTTCGTGTTCATCGGGATCTTGATTTGTTTTCCAGATGTGCAACCAAATTTCTTGATGAGGTCTCGAGTGTATTTGCCTTGATTGATAAATGTTCCTTTCTCTGACTGTTTGACTTGAAATCCGAGGAAATAATTCATCTCTCCCATCATTGACATCTCGAATTTATCCTTCATCATTTTCTCGAACTGCTGACACATAATGACATTCTTTGATCCAAATATAATGTCATCTACGTAGATCTGCACAAGTAAGATGTCGTCATCTAGACGAATGCTGAATAGAGTGCGATCCACTGTGCCTTTTTGAAAACGTTTCTGAAGAAGAAACTCAGACAGGGTATCGTACCAAGCCCTGGGTGCTTGTTTTAACCCGTACAGAGCCTTTCTGAGTCTATACACTTGATGTCCCTACTGAAAGCTGGGAGGCTATTCTACATAGACTTCTTCTTTCAGTACGCCGTTCAGGAACGCTGACTTCACATCCATCTAATATACTCTGAAGCGTTGATGTGTTGCGTATGCAAGGAATAGTCTGATTGCCTCCAATCTTGCAACTGGAGCGAACGTTTCGTCGAAATCTATCCCTTCGGCTTGACAGTAGCCTTTTGCCACAAGTCTAGCTTTGTTCCTTACTATGACGTTTTCGTCTCGCTTGTTCTTGAAGACCCATTTAGTTCCGATCACATGTTGTTGTCGGGGTTTATCAACAAGCTCCCATACATCGTTCCTTGTGAACTAATTCAGCTCCTCTTGCATAGGAATGATGCAGTCAGCGTCTTTAAGCGCGTCCTCAACTGACTGAGGTTCTTCAGTAGACAAGAAGCAGGAATATAGAGCACTCTCTCCCTGACAGAATTTGGATCTTGTCTTTACACTTGCTGAAGGATCTCCAATGATAAGGTCTGAAGAGTGAGCATCCAACCACGATCGATGATGTCTTATCTCTTCATCTGAAACTTGTTCAACACAGATAGTAGGTGAGTTAGGCATTTCAGTTGTACTATTATGAGATTGAAGCAATTCAGTGACAAGAGTTGGGTCTACTGAATCACCAGGTTCAGGGGCATTTAGCTCAGGAACTTCATTTGTTCCCCCTGAGTTATTATTCTCAGTAGAGGTCTCAGTTACCATTTAGGTTTCTTCATCGACCTGAGTTACATGGGATTGATTCTGTTCAGTAGAATCAATCTGTTCAGCTACGTTTGCTGTTGGCTGAGATTCAGTAGTCTTGACTTCATTTTCTTCTTCTGAATCATCATCCCAACAAAGCTGGATCTTTTCAACATTATCCTTTAAGGTTGGGATGGTGGCGCAGCTCTCGATCGCTTCTTCGGGGCCATGATCGTCGACTTGGGCAACTAGATTTGGCGGGATCAAAGAGGAATTTCGAAATTGGAGAGTAATGAGAGGGGGTGTAACTTGTGATAGTGGTGAAGGGAGGAAGGTGTCGAGTAAATTGGGGAAGGGAAGATGTAATTTAGTGTCCTTGCCAATTCTTGTGAAAATTATAAATTGACCCCTTGGTAATCAATTTGGGGACAATTAAGTCCCTTCCACATCAAAAATTGCAGATTGACCCCCTAGAAGCTAGGCTGATAAGCAATTGGGTCCAGATAGCTTTAGGAATACACAGCTCTCCCATATATCCGTCTAAAAGGAATTAACCACTTCCTCAACATTGAAGCGCACAATTAGTCCGCCTCCAATCGCCCCTTACACTTAAATTTCCAGCATGTTGTAGCCAAAATCTGGAAAACAACACAAAAAAAGATGAAACAAATAAAATCAAAGAAAATGCAGAAATTAAAATCGGGTTGCCACCCGGTAGCGCCTTTCTTTATCGTCTTTGGCTAGACTCCTTTTTCAAGGTCAAGAATAAGAAGGAATGGACAAGCGGTGCTCATCCACAACGTCCAACATCTAAGCAGCATGGTAGATCTTCAAATGATGGCCATTGACGATGAACTCTTCATTAGAATCAAGTTTTGAAATCGGCACTGCTCCGCTTGGCCAGACGGACCGAATCCGAAAAGGACCAATCCTACGATAGCGAAGCTTGCCCGACATGAGACGGAGTCGTGACTGATACAGTAATAGCAATTGGCCTTCTGAAAGCTCTTAGTACGGATGTGCTTGTCATGCCATGCCTTAGTACGATCTTTGTACCTCATAGCGGAGTCGTAGGCTTCAAGATGGATCTCTTCGAGCTCTTGCAATTGATATTTCCTCTCATTTGCGCACTCGTTCAGATCCATATTAACCTTTTTAACAGTCCATCATGCCTTGTACTCCAATTCCACGGTTAAATGGCAAAACTTCCCAAAAATGAGCGGATACGGAGACATACCTAGGGGAGTTTTGTAAGCAGTGCGGTAGGCCCATAAATCATCGTCAAGTCTCAAACTCCAATCCTTCCTAGAAGGATTCACGGTCTTCTCAAGTATGGCTTTCACTTCTCTATTTGAAACCTCAGCTTGCCCATTCGTTTGTGGATGGTAGGGCGTGGAAATACGGTGTTTAACACCATACTTCTTCATGAGTGACTCTATAGTTCGGTTGCAGAAAGGACTCCCTTGCTCACTTATGATGGCCGTCGGCACTCCAAATCTGCTGAAAATGTTAAATCTAAGAAAACCTGCAACCACTTTAG
This sequence comes from Lavandula angustifolia, assembly GCA_028984105.1. Taxonomy (NCBI): domain Eukaryota; kingdom Viridiplantae; phylum Streptophyta; class Magnoliopsida; order Lamiales; family Lamiaceae; genus Lavandula; species Lavandula angustifolia. The sequence goes on along the minus strand of CM054812.1, from coordinate 24,477,724 downwards.
AATCATTAGTCCTCACGGCCTTAGCCTCGACCCATTTAGACACGTAGTCTAAGGCAAGCAAAATGTATAGGTTCCCACATGAACTCGGGAACGGACCCATGAAGTCCATGCCCCACACATCAAAGATCTCACAGAACCGCAACGGCTACTAGGGCATTTCATCCTTCTGGGACATGTTGCCAGTCATTTGGCAACGTGTACATGTCTTACAAAAATTGTAGGAGTCGAGGTTTAAGGTCGGCCAGAAAAAACCTGCATCCAAAACCTTTCTGGCAGTACGTTTTGGACCAAAATGTCCACCATAAGGGGACGAATGACAATGATGTAAAATCTCACCTTGTTCGGCTTCCGAAATGCACCAGCGAATTACTTGATCGACTCACATCTTCCAGATAATTGGAGAGTCCCAAAAGTAATGCTTGCACTCACTCTTGAATCTCATCTTTTGGGCAAGTATAAATTCAGAAGAAAGCTGCTTGGAAGTTAAGTAATTAACTATGTTAGCAAACCAAGGGAGTTTAGAAAGTTTACCCACAACATTAAGCCATTTTAGAGCAGTATCGGTCGAACTGGCCAGTTGGAGCAGTGGTTGCGTACAGACTGAAAAACACTGAGTAGGGGCCAGTCTGGCCAGGCTGGAGACAGATTCGAGAACAACATAGAGATGTTCCTCGGGAAAAACCTCCTTAATCGATTCACTGTCTTCCTCTTGGATCAAACACTTTAGATGATCTACTACATGGTTTTCTGCTCCTTTCTTGTCTCTTACCTCCCAATCAAACTCTTGAAGCAAGAATATCCATTGAATCAAATAGGGCCTGGACTCCTTCTTGGATAGGAGATGCTTAACTGCCGCATGGTCCGTATACACCACGATCTTTGAACCAAGCAAGTAGGACTGGTACTTATCGAATGCGAAGACAATAGCCAACAACTCCTTCTCCATGGTAGAGTAGTTGCATTGAGCCATAATAAATCACATGGCTTTCTTTGCTGGTTTTCTGCCCCAGAACTGCTCTGACTGCCCTATCGGACGCATTACACATGATCTCGAACGATTTATTCCAATCGGGTGGCTACGTAATCGGGGCCGTGGTAAGCTTCTTCTTAAGGAGCTCAAAGGCCTCCTTACACTGATCATCAAACACGAACTCCACATCTTGTTGTAGGAGCCTTGTGAGTGGTTGAGCGACCTTTGCAAAGTCTTTAATGAAGCGCGGTAAAATCCGACGTGCCCTAGAAAGCCTCAGATCTCCTTAGCGGATATAGGGGGCGGCAGCTTTGCAATCAAGTCAACCTTGGCTTTGTCTACTTCAATCCCTCGATTAGAAACCATGTGACCTAGCACAATTCCCTCAGTCACCATAAAATGGCACTTCTTGTAGTTAAGTACCAAGTTCTTCTCCACACATCCGGCAAGGACTTTATCTAGATTCTTCAAGCATCTCTCGTATGAATTCCCATAGACCGTGAAGTCATCCATGAAGACCTCAATGAACTCCTCGATTAAGTCCGAAAAGATGCTCATCATACCCCTTTAAAAGGTGTTTGGTGCATTGCACAATCCGAATGGCATACAGCGGTACGCGAAGGCCTCCTTCACATAAATCTGGAAGTACCCGTTATAGCCATCCAAAAAGCTGAAATAAGCTTTCCCCGCAAGTCTCTCCAACATCTGATCAATAAAAGGTAACGGAAAATGGTCCTTTCGTGTAGCTTCATTCAACTTTCTATAGTCGATGCACATACGTCAACCTGCCACCAAACGCATTGGCACCAACTCGTTCTTCTCATTCTCCACAACTTGGAAACCGGACTTCTTTGGCACCACATGAACTGGACTCACCCATTTGCTATCGGAAATAGGGTATATAATACCCATGGAAAGAAGCTTCAGTACCTCCTTAAGCACTACCTCTCGCATGTTGGGATTGAGTTTCCGTTGATGATCATGGAACAACTTGTTGTCAGGCTCCATATGAATAGAGTGAGTGCAGATGTCGGGACTAATCCCGGTGATGTCGGCTAAAGTCCAACCAATCGCCTTCTTGTGCCTCTTCAAAACTTTCAATAACGCCTCCTCTTGGGATTGATTCAAAACTCTCCAAGATATGCGTGTTTCAAATGCGTAGGAAGTTGCTTCAATTCGAGAGATGGTGGTTTTACTAATGAGGGCAGAATTCTGTCAGATTCGGCCTGCCTGGGCAGTTGGGCATAGGGATGGCAAAAGGACCCGGACCCGTCGGACCCGACCTGGACCCGTACGCAATAGGGCGGGTAATACCCGCCCCGTACGAGCTTGGGGCGGTTCCGGACCCGACCCGTAACGGGTCCGGGGCAGTTTCGGTTCCTGCCGCGGACTCGCCCCGCCCCGCCCTGCCCTGCCCCGTTTAGACCCGTCCATGTAGACCCGTGTAGATCCGTGTAGACCCGTGTAGATCCGTATAGATCCGTGTAGACCTGTGTAGAGCCGCCCGTGTAGACCGTGTAGATCCATGTAGACCCGTATAGACCCGTGTTGTCGGAAAAAAAAACTACGGGGCGGGGCGGGTAGGACCCGCCCCGTACGGGTCCGGTTCCGGGGCCAAAAGAAGAGACCCGTACGGGTCCACGGGGCGGGGCGGGTCCGCGGGTCTGTTGCGCGGGGCGGGTCCGGGTAGTATGATACCCGGACCCGAACCGCTATTTTGCCATCCCTAGTTGGGCAACACTACTGACAGTTGCAAATTCGGGCGATGCATAAAGTGCCATGATGTTGTCTTTAATCTCTTCATCCCTCATGTCATTAGCATCAAGATCAGTGATCCCCTTCATGAGAGTGAGTTCCATCTTATCCTGTAACAAATGCATCTCAAGATATTCTTGGACAAAGCTCTCAATCTCGTTAGTAGATAAAACCATTTCATTCTAATGATCATAAGGTTTCTTAAGTGCACTTGCTATATGATGAACATAAATTTCATTATGATACCGCACACTTATAGAACCTTCATCGACATCAATCACAGCTTTCACAGTTTTCAAAAATGGCCTACCCAACAAAACTCCCGCAGTACCTTCAACTTGCCTATCATTTGTATCTATAACACAGAAATCCGCAGGATAGACAAAATTGTTAATTCTGACAAGGATATTTTCTAGTAAGCCTATGGGTGCAATGCATGACCTATCAGCAAGTTGTATAATCTTCTCCAGCGTTGCTCTGGTCTGCCTGGCCAGACGGCTGACCTTGCTGCTGAAATTGCCTTTGATGCGGAGGCTTGTAGGGTTGTTGATACCCTTGCTATGGCGATGGCTGAAATTGTTGGTGTTGATAAATCGGCTGTTGGTAGGATTGTGGTGGAGGGTTTCTTGTCTACTGCAGCAATTGGTCCTCTTGTCTCCATCTCAGGTTCGGATGAACCTTGTTTTGTCCACTCCAATTACCGGCTACATTAGCATCCTCTCCATGACATTGCAATGAAGTATGTCCTCTCTGACCACATGCTCCACATCTGTGGTCAGCCATCGTGCGTGATGATGAAGAGGAAGAGGGGGTTTTATCCTTGAACAAACGATCTAATTTATCTTCGAGTTGGCTAAACTTCTCCTCCATTTTTAGCCCAGCCTTTATGTCAAGATCGTCTAGAAAGTCTCCACTCGGCAGGTTCACAAATTTTCTTTGCATCCTTTATATTGTGATGTAGACTCGACAAGGCCTTCAATGATAGCATCATTGTAGTAGCTATTAGCAAAGCTATCCTTCATACCAACATTCAACATGATTTTGGACTCATCTGTCATCCCTTGGTAAAAACACTGCAATAGATCCACATCAGAAAAACCATGGTTTGGGCAGCTATCAACTAGCTTCCCAAAGCGCTCCCAATAAGCTCCAAAAGACTCATCAAGTTCTTGAGTAATTCTCGAAATCTCCTTTTTGAGAACATTGGTCTTTGATTGAGGGAAGTACTTGTCTAAGAATGTCTGATGCATCTGAGCCCAAGTAGTAATCGACCTAGGTCGAAGACCAGAAAACCAAGTACGAGCTCCATCTTGAAGCATGAAAGGGAATGCTTTAAGTTTGAATGCATCCAAATGACCTTGCCTATGCAAGTCGCAAACTTGATTGAATCCCTCCAAGAAAGAAAAAAGATTCTCGTTCAGCTTCCCATATAATTTTGGCATGCCTCGACCAAATTCAATTTCACGTCGATCTGCTGAGTAGTGGTTATGTGAATTGGTTTGGGCAGGTCTTCTCCCAAGTTTCTCGAACCTGAGTTCATTCTCGGATTGGCTCCCTCTTCGTCAGCCATGATTTCTCCTTCAGATTCAGAACTGCTCTCTTCAGAAAAGTGGTCCGCTTGGCCAATCAAAGCAGTTTCGACTTCTGGCTCGCTGGTTCTGTCACCAGCTTATGTTTTGTCCTCTGCCTGGGCAGTTGAAGCAGTTTCTGCCTGCGACAGAACTTGTTGCTTTTGGAGCTTTATCACCTTCCTATTCTTTTTTGCAGTCTTTCCAATTTCCGGATCAAAGTGTAGAAAAGGATGGGAAGACCTGCTCATGCAACACTTGAAAAGCACAAAAGATCAATAGAAAAATAAGCTAAAAATAACACTGATCCCCGGCAACGGCGCCAATTTGGTGATCGTTGTTTTCACCAAATAAATCCTGCAAATGCTAGAACTTAAATCAATATAGCAAATAGGTATCGAACACAGGGAACAAAGATTTAAAACATTAAATTTCTATTAATATAAGAGTTGATTAGCAACCACGCAAATTTTGAGATTTTTTAAACTAATGCAAGAAAATAAATAGCAAGAATAAATATCCAAATAAATCAAGCAAATAAAACGGATCCAGCAAGATGATTCACACACACACAATCGATCATCGACACTAAAGATAAATTAATCCCTTAAAATCAATTAGTTGTAGGACGCCGTAATTAAACTGACACATCTCCTATTCCCCCTTAATTATTCGGTAATCGACAAAGTGGGCATTGAAACGACTACCTCTTTAAATTAGATGCAACCTACGTTGGTGTGCAATCAATAGATTTAACACCGAATCAGCCTTAAGAATGAAGGGAACCCAATTTAGGAGCCTACTCGTATGGTGGACATCTAATAGTCTCCTACCAAATTAATCATATTGTTCTAAGAACAATTGTGCAACTTATTTAGCTTAATCCCACGAGAAACGATGGAAGTACTATTAGCTATGAATTAAACTAATCTAGGGTGATCAAGCCTAAATAAACTAATCCAATTAATTAACCAAGATTAATTTGAAACCAAAGTGATTAATTATTAAAGCCTAAGTCTCACGAATTCGTTAAAGTAGGTGCTTCACATCTTGCCGAGCCCTAAAAAGAAATCAGCCGTGCATACTGGTCTGAATGGGCAGGCAGACCGTAAAACTGAACAGAACCCTAAACAAGTTGAAAATTCAGAATTAAATACTCAAAAATAGCAACTAATTTACAAACAGATTCAGAACACGAATATGAACGAAACTGAAACTAAAAGATTAGAAAGTACCAATTTGAGAAATACTGAGCATCCTAACAATAACGAAATCACAAGCATCCAAATTAAACTACGAAAATAAACATCAAGAAGTGTTTGTTTCTCCAGAACTGCACCTAACGAAAGTAGTAATCTAAAAATCTGAACTGCTATGAAAGAAGGTGATCTGATCTCTCTCGGCGGTGGAATATCTCTCTCGGCGACAGTGGATTCTCTCTCGCTGGAATATCTCTCTCTTGCTGGCGGCGGTAAGATGATGGTAAAGAAGATGATATTCTCGTCCCTCTCTCGGCTCTTATATACGGCTTCCTGTATCCTTGTAAAAGTAGGTATCTTATCCCCCAAGCATGGAAAGATATTATTAGATATATTATATCCATCCATACTCCTTCTTTCCCTATCCGTCACTTTCCTTCTACGTAATTTCATCCTAATTCAGCCCCTTTAATCCTTAATTTCGTGCATGCCACCTCATCATCTCGTCATCTCCACATCAAATAAATCCTTAATTTCGGCGCCAATTTGGTGATCATTGTTTTCACCAAATAAATCCTGCAAATGCTAGAACTTATATCAGTATAGCAAAACAAGTATCGAACACAGGGAACGAAGATTTAAAACATTAAATTTCTATTAATCTATGAGTTGGTTAGCGACCACGCAAATTTTGGGATTTTTTAAACTAAATCAAGAAAATAAATAGCAAGAATAAATATCCAAATGAATCAAGCAAATAAAACGGATCCAGCAAGATGATTCACACACACACACAATCAATCATCGACACTAAAGAAAAATTAATCCCTTAAGATCAATTAGTTGTAGGACGCCGTAATTAAACTGACACATTCCCTATTTCCCCTTAATTATTCGGTAATCGCCATGGTGGGAATTGGAACGACAACATCTCTAAATTAGATGCAACCTACATTGGTGGTCAATCAATAGATTTAACGCCTAATCAGCCTTAAGAACTAAGGGAACCCAATTTCGGAGCCTACTCATATGGTGGGCATCTAATAGTCTCCTACCAAATTAATCCTATAGTTCTAAGAATAAATGTGCTACTTATTTAGAAGTGTTAGTTTCTCCAAATTAATCCTATTGTTCTAAGAATATTGAGCATCCGAACAATAACAAAATCACAAGCATCCAAATTAAACTACGAAAATAAAACATCTAGAAGTGTTAGTTTCTCAAAAACTGCACCTAACAAAAGTAGTAATCTGAAAATCTGAACGACTATGAATGAAGGTGATCTGATCTCTCTCGGCGGTGGAATCATCGACACTAAAGATAAATTAATTCCTTAAAATCAATTAGTTGTAGGACGCCGTAATTAAACTGACACATCCCCTATTCCCCCTTAATTATTCGGTAATCGCATGTTGGCCATTGAAACGACTGCCTCTCTAAATCAATTAGTTGTAGGACGCCGTAATTAAACTGACACATCTCCTATTCCCCCTTAATAGGTATCGAACACAGGGAATATCTCTCTCGGCAACGGTGGTTTCTCTCTTGGCGGTGGTGGATTCTCTCTCGGCGGTGGTGGATTCCTTAAAACTGTTAGAATATAACCCAATTTAGGAGTCTACTCGTATGGTGGGCATCTAATAGTCTCCTGTCAAATTAATCTTATTGTTCTAATAACAATTGTGCTACTTATTTAGCCTAATCCCGCGAGAAACGATGAAAGTACTAAATTAGCTATGGATTAAACTAATCTAGGGTTATCAAGCCTAAATTAACTAATCCAATTAATTAACCAAGATTAATTTAAAACCTAAGTGATTAATTATTAAAGCTTAAGTCTCACGAATTCGTTAAAGTGTGTGCTTCACATCTTGCCGAGCCCTAAAAAGAAATTAGTCGCGCATACTGGTCCGACTGGGCAGGCAGACCGTAACTAAACAGAACCCTAAACATGCTGAAAATTCATAATTAAATACTCAAAAATAGTAACTAATTTACAAACTGATTCAGAACACGAATATGAACGAAACTGAAAGTGAAAGATTAGAAAATACCAATTTGAGAAATATTGAGCTTCCGAACAATAACGAAATCACAAGCATCCAAATTAAACTACGAAAATAAAACATCAAGATGTGTTTGTTTCTCCAGAACTGCACCTAACGAAAGTACTAATCTGAAAATCTGAACGGCTATGAAAGAAGGTGTTCTGATCTCTCTCGGCGGTGGATTATCTCTCTCGACGGCGGTGGATTCTCTCTCGTTGGAATATCTCTCTCTCTCTCGTTGGTGGCGGTAAGATGATGGTAAAGAAGATGATATTATTGTCCCTCTCTAGGCTCTTATATAGGGCTTCCTATTTCCTTATAGAAGTAGGTATCTTATCCCCAAGTATGGAAATATATTATTAGATATATTATATCCAAATCTTTCCATACTCCTTCTTTCCTTATTTGTCAGTTTCCTTCTACGTAATTTTGTCCAAATTCAGCCCCTTTAATCTTTAATTTCATGCATGCTGCCATCATCTTGTCATCTCCACATCAGTGCAAAAATCTATAAAATAGCACAGAAATGCAATCCAACGGCCAAATTGGCGCCAAAATAAACAGAATTTGAATAGTACGAATAAGACTTATCAATTTCTCTTTTCAGCATTGTCTCTGAGAGTAAGCTTTCTGGCTACCTGCCTCTGAATAGGCTTTCTAGCAGGTACCTTCGTTCGGGCTTTCGTCGGAGCCTTCTTGGGCTTATTAGCTGCTTCAGCCTCAGCAATTTCCCGAGCAAGCTTCTCATCAGCATCAATCTGAGCTTGCCCTAATGGGCTTATGTATCTTTGGGGACGAGGAGGAATTTTCGGCAATTGTTTTCCTTTCCCAGATACAGGAGGAAGCAGAGGAGTGTCTTCATCATCAGACTCCTCTAGAAACATGGTCACTTCCTCAATATATTTCTGAGGAGCTTCAAAAGTGCCGGTTTCTGCCTTCCTGGGTCCTGAGCCACTTAGGCCTGTCTCAGCTTTTACATTTCCTGTTGAGACACCCTGGGCAATGACCATTGTTACTTTCCCCTTAGACCGATCGCTCTTGATCTTGCTCTTATCTGCCTTAGAGCTCTTAGTCTTTTCCCCCTTTTTGGCATCATCCAATAAGGTCTGAGAGGTGGGAGGAGTAACTACCTTGGTACTGAACGTTTGGTAAGATTTGGAGAGCTCATCCAAGGTCTTCTAAAGATTGTCGAACTTGAGGTGTAGACCATTCCTCTCAGCAATGAGTTCTTCAGTGTACTTGCGCTAAGAGAGATCTACAAGTTCTTCAATCGTTTTCAGCTTTGCATCGATCTTCAGCTCACATTCAATCTGAAGTGTTGTGATCGTCTGCTCGTGAGCTAGAATGTGCTCAAATATCTGGTTCTGAAGCTTTGACAGTGCTGCCTTGAATGAATCAAGAATGGAAGATTGGGCATCCTTCAGAAGCTTTTGAACCGATGCTTGTTGAGTGTCGAAGTCAGCTTTCTGTGCGGATAAAGCATTAGTGAGAATGGAGCTGAAGTCAAGAACAGGAGGGATGTTCTGAATGGAAGTCTTCAGAGCCCTGACTTCCTCGCATTGAGTTGCAGTGGACTGGTGCCATAACTTGTGAACATTCCTGGCAAGGAGACGATTCTGAGTCCCTTACTTCAGGAGTGCATTGGCCACCGCCTTCAACTTTTGGCACTTTACAACAAAGCCAACCTCGTAAGCTGACCCCAGCAACAGCTGTTCAGGGTGAGCAGGCCAGAGGTGTCTGCTGCTGCCGAACCAGAAGGAGGAGGGGAGTTGGGATTGTCATCAGAAGATTGTTCTCCCTCCTTCTCCTATTGAGAATCCTCGGCAGGCTTCTCAATTCATGCATCACTGGGCGGTTCCTGGTCATCGGGACCTGCTGAACCTTCCATAGGGTCGACTGCTGAAGAAGGATATCGATCTTCAAGCAAGGCCAGCATAGCCACCCTAAGGTCATCGAACAAGCTGAGATCAGCAGGCTCTTCGTAGCCTATCTGCTGTCGAAGCTGCAGCTCGTCAGCATTCAAAAGTTTCGAGGACTTGAATCGGATCAGCTGCTCTAGAGTGATCCAGTCCCAGAATCTGTATAGCATCTGAAGCCTAGCCAAGTCAAAATGACTGGCGATTTCAGGAATGAACTCTAAGACTTCTTGGGCTGCTTTGGATTGAAGCAAAGAAAGGTCAAACCCAAGCGTCTCGGCTTCAGTATCAGTCTCCATCTCCTCGATGTCTATTGGAGACTGTCTTCTCTCAGCAAAAGGCAAACTATTGAGCGGTGGAACATCCAGTGGAGAAAGGGGAGTAGGAGTAACGACTTGAGGTGAAGTCCCCTGTTCCACTGAATCTGCTTTGTCCGCTGAAGCATCCTTCTCAACTGACTTTGCCTTCTCTTCTGAATCAGCCTTCTCTGCTGACTCAGTGTCCTCATCTCTCAACTAAAAGACAGTAGGGGCTACTACTATGGCTTTCTTAGAAGCATTCTTCTTCTTCGGGGTAGCACCCTTCTTCACTGGGGTTTGGGCTTTCCTCTTGCCCTTACCCTCTCCGGCACCAATGCCAATCTGCTATAGAGAACTGGCTTGGCTGTGGAATCTGATCTTCTTCGGAATTGAAGTATTCCTTGTCAGCATAAGCGATCAGATCAGTTCCATAGAAGTCCTCGATCATGACTGAGAGCTTCATTCCATAAAGAAGATTTCCCTTAGCACTCAGTCTAGCTGCTGATCGATCAAACTTCGCCCCCTGAGCCTGAAACTCTTTGATGAAGACATAAGCCTAATTGATTTGAGCTTTGTCATAAATGGCCATGATCATCTGAAGCTTCGTCGCGACACCTGGTTTTGAAAGAACCGGCCTAGCTTGTTAGAATCTGCATCACAATGTAGGCCAAGGCCCTGAACTGTGGAAGCATGCTGCTTTTGGGAAATGCATCTCTGAACGTCGTGGGCTTCCCGCAGAACATCGTCAGGTAATCGTCAAGGATATCATCCTTACATCCCGCAGGACTGATACCTTGGTTGGAAAGTCTGAAGCTCTTGTCAAGGGCTTGCTTCATTGACATCCTCTTCAGAATCGGAGATGCCTTGGATGGGTCTTGATTCTGGTGAATCTGGAAGGACCCAAACAAGTCCCCGTATTCCTCCTCAAGGTTGAGATACAACTCAGCGATCTGGCGAGGCAGGAAGTATGACGGTTTCTTTGAAAGAAACGACTCCAGTCCAGGTTCCCTCAGCGCATCGTAGACCTCATCCAAGAACTCCAAGTCACTGGAGTCAAACTTCATGATGGACTCACACCACACCCGGTCCTTCTCCAAAATCTCCACGATATCAATCGGAGAAACGACTATAAGGTTTGCCATGACTATCGTGACAAAAGCAATGATGACTGTGCCGCCTAGTCAAATCTAAGACTAAAATAGCTTGGAGAGGTAGATGATACGACATGCATTTAATGCAAATTTGTTTCAGCAAAGTTGGCATAGAATGTCGTGTAATAAATAAAAATAATTTTAATAAATGACATTATTTTAAGGCAATAAATGCGATGTTGAACTGATATCATAAAACCTTTTTATGCTGAGTTGACTACTGGAAGAGATACGCGAACCTGTCAGCTGATACCTCGTGTAGATGGTTGTTGAATCTCTGAACTAAACGAATTCAGTATCCAATGAGCGTTCCCCCTTACTGAGGAAACACCATCTGAAACGCTTATTGAGTGAAGTCAGTAGGTTCCAGGAGACCGAGCTCTACTAAAATATCTCTGAATCTAGCTTCAGCTAGAGGCTTGGTCAGTATATCAACCCTCTGAATGTAAGTGCGGATTTTCTCCAATCTGACGTCCTTCTCGACATGATCACGAATGAAGTGGTGTTGAATGTCCACGTGCTTGCATCTTATATGTAGAACAGGATTCTGCGAGATGGCAATGGCACTGGTACTGTCACAGTAGATCGGCACTTCATTTTGAATTACATCATAGTCGCGCAATTGCTGTCGAAGCCAAAGGATCTGGGCGCAACAACTTCCGGCAGCCATGTGTTCAGCTTCAGTAGTGGATGTGGCTACCGAATGTTGTTTCTTGGAATACCATGAAATCAGATTGCTACCGAGGAACTGACACGTTCCAAAAGTTGATTTTCGGTCTAGCCTGCAACCTGCATAGTCAGCATCAGTATAGCCAATTAATTTAAAATTATCATCTGCTGGATACCATAACCCTCTGTCAGGTGTGCCTTTGAGATAGAGGAGAATCTTCTTTGCTGAATCCAAATAGCTCAGCTTGGGATTCACCTGAAATCGAGCACAGACACATACAGCATAAGTTATGTCAGGTCAACTAGCAGTTAAATATAATAATGAACCAATTAAAGCACGATAGTCAGTAAAGGCTACTGATACTCCCTCTTTATCAAGATCGGCATGGAAGTTTGTGTTCATAGGGATTCTGACTGGTTTGCTGAACTCGCAACCGAATTTCTTGATAAGTTCCTTCGTATATTTGGCTTGATTGATGAATATCCCACTATCAGTTTGTTTAACCTAAAGTCCAAGAAAGAAATTCATCTCGCCCATTATTGACATCTCAAACTAATCTTTCATCATCTTCTCAAATTTTTGACACATGGTCACATTCTAAGAACCGAAGAGGATGTCATCCACGTAGACTTGCACTAGAAGAATGTCATTGTTTAGTCTAATGTTGAATAGTGTACGGTCTACGGTGCCATTGCGAAAACCTTTCTGAAGGAGGAAATCTGAAAGGGTATCATATCAAGCCCTGGGTGCTTGTTTTAATCCATACAGTGCTTTCCTGAGTCTGTATACTTGTTGTCCCTGATAGAAGCCAGGAGGCTGCTCTACGTATACCTCTTCCTTCAGTACGCCGTTCAGAAACGCACACTTCACATCCATCTGATATACCTTGAATCTTTTATATAAGGCGTATGCGAGGAAAAGACGAATAGCTTCCAGTCTTGCAACTGGGGCAAATGTTTCATCGAAGTCTATTCCGTCAGCTTGACAGTAGCCTTTGGCAATTAGACGAGCTTTGTTTCTGACAATGACGTTGTTTTCGTCTCGCTTGTTCTTGAAGACCCATTTTGTTCCTATGACATGTTGGTGTCGGGGTCTGTCAACAAGCTCCCAAACCTCGTTACATATGAACTGGTTCAGCTTCTCTTCCATAGCTATAATCCAGTCAGCGTCGTTCAGTGCCTCCTCAATATTCTGAGGTTCTTCAGTAGACAAGAAATAGGAGTACAGTGCACTCTCGCCTTGTCTAAGATTAGCTCTGGTTTGAACACCTGCTGAAGGGTCACCAATAATACGGTCAGCACAGTGAGTATCTAACCATGAACATCATTTCCTTGTTTCTTCTTCTGAAACAGATTCAGTACAAACAGTAAGAGTATTAAGCATTTCAATAGTACTGTTTAGTAACAAGTTGAGGTTCTGATGAATCGTCCACTGCAGGGGTGTTTAATTCAAGAACATTCAGTGGTGGTCTCAGTACCTACTTGGGTATCTTCATTGACCAATACCTGGGATTGATTCTGTTTAATAGAATCAATCTTCTCATCTACATTAGTATGGGTTAATTCTGAATATCTTCCGCTAAATCTTCATCCCAACACTTGTGAATCACTTCTGAATCTTTGTTTAAGTTCTGATTATGTAGCTTCTGGCTTACATCTTTAGAATCTGAGTTGCTTCTGTTCCTGTTCTCAGTAGCAAACTCGTTAAAAACAATATGAGGACTTTCCTCCACGCAAAGGGTCTGGAGGTTGAAAACTCTGAAAGCTTTACTGACCATGGAGTATCCTAAGAACACTCCTTGGTCGGTTTTGCTATCCAAAGTTATCAGCTGATCCTTCCCATTATTGTGGATGAAACAAGAACAACCGAAAATATAGAAATAAGATATAGAAGGAATTCTCACGTTCCATAGTTTATAAGGCGTCTTCATGTGCTTCTTTGTCATTAAGATCAATTCTGAGTGTAACATACCGTGTTTGTGGCTTCTGCCCAGAACTTCAGTGGCAGTCCGGAATTTGCGATTAAGGTCCTTGCTGCTTCTTTTAATGTTCTATTTTTCCGCTCAGCAAGACCATTCTCTTGAGGCGTGCGTGCTGCCAACGTCTCATGTTCTATTCCTTCAGTATCGGATAACTCCTTAACCATTGAGTTCAGAAACTCAGTACCTCACTCAGAACGGATCTTCTTAATCTTGGTGTCCTTCTCGACACTGAGTCTCTTCAGTAGCCTCGGCAATGCTGCCTTGACGTCAGACTTGTTGGCTATAAAAGTACCCACGTGTATCTGGAATAATCATCAATGACCACTCGTGTGTACTTCTTGCCTCTGATCGTCACAGGGGAAACTGACCCAAAAAGGTCGATATGAAGAAGCTAAAGGATTCCGTCCGTAGATGGTGACAGAATTGAAGGATAACTTTTCTTTGTTTGCTTTCCCTTCAGAGAGGCTTCACACTCTTCTTCCTTTTTGAATGATCGCTTGAGTAGTCCCCTTAGAAGAGATCCATTTGCTAGTTTGTTCAACACCTTAAAGTTGAGATGGGTGAGTCTTCTGTGCCACAGCCACTCAGTTCTGTCTTCGTTTCGTGCTATCAAATAAGCCTCAGATTCCACGGATTTCCAGTCTGCAACATATATATTCTTCTTTTGTCTTCCTGATAACACTGTTTTACCTGTGGATTTGTCAAGTATGTCACAAAAACTAGTGTCAAATATCACTCTTTTATTGTTATCACTAAATTGACTAACAGAGAGGAGGTTATGCTGGAGCCCTTCAACATAAGATACTTTTGGAACTATAGTGGTTCCAATATTCAGTGTTCTATGTCCTCTCGTGTAGCCTTTGGTATTGTCGCCAAACTCTATTATGGGTCCTTCTTCAGTGATGTAATCTGTCAGCAGTGTCTTCTGGTACGTCATATGTCTGGAACATCCGCTATCTACGAACCATCGGTCTTTTAGTACCTGCAAAATAGAAAATCACACTTAGGTACCCTTTATGTTTCTTTTGGGTCCTTCAGAGTGAGTGGTTTCGCAATCCAAATCTGTCTGACTACTTTGGTAGTCTCAGACAGCTTCCTTCCTGACCTGTCAACGTACTTCACTGAAGGGCTTAGTGTAGTTGAGTCTTTCTGCTTCAGAGGTTCAGTAGTCCTGATCTTCTGCTTGGGTGGACTCTTAACCTTCTGAGCTGATTCAGTGTCTTTCGTCTGGGTCTTAGGTGCCTTCTTGACTACTGGCTCATAGTAGTAACTTCTGTACTGAGCTGGGTGAGTCAAAGTCAGAGGCCCATGTTGATCTGCCCATCTTACTGAAGTTCCCCCTTGCTTCTGACTGGGAGGTTGTGAGCTAGATCTTCCATACTTCTGATAGGTGGGATGAGGTACATTCACCTTTTGTTTTCCTTTTGTCAAAGGTTTCTGGTATTCTGATCGTTCAGTACACCCTTTGACAAACCTATCAGTAAGCTTTGCTGCTAAATCCTGTGGAGCTGAGGTCGAAGCATCATAAGAGTTGTAGCCTAACCCTTCCTTATGAGTTACGGGCCTTTGACTTGTAAGCATGGCTTCGAGCTTCTTCTCTGCTCCAAGAAATCTGTCGGTCATCAGAACTTTCCAAACTTCATCACTCTTCTTGAGAGTTTTGTGTTGTGCCAGTAGTTATGAATACTCCTTCTTCAGTAGACCTAGTTCAGTGACTTTCGTCGCCAAGTCTTTAGTCAGTGCTGAGATCAGTCCTTCTTGCTGCTGAGACTGCGTCATCAGAGATTCATTTTCCTCTTTCAGTATCTTGGCAAGCTGAGCCAACTCAGAACCGTCCTGACTAGACTTAGAAAGTCTCTCATTCTCAGCTTTCAGGAGGTCCATCTCTTGAAGTGTCTTACTGAAGTCCAGACTCATCTTAATCTGCTCATCTAGTAATGCTTCGTAGGGCAGTGCAGATTCTGGATGATCACCTGCAGTAGATTGTGTATTATGTGTGCATGGTGAAGAGGGTACATAGTTTACATAGGAGTTTACCTCATCCTCTTCTCCAGCCATGAGACACTTCTCATTTTCTTCAATCTCTACTGCGATGAATGAGACTTCATCATCAGATGAGTCCATAAAGTTCTCTTGCTCTTCATAATCATCTGAGAGCTCTCCAACAATGAGTGCTTGGCGCATCTTAGCGAACTTCTCTCTTCGAGCTTGTCACATAGCTCTCTCAGCTGCACTCAGCTCAGGACACTCATACTGGTAGTGTCCATCCTTCTTGCAGTTGTAGTATGAAGAGGGTCTGCTTATTTTAAGTTCTGACTTTTCAGGCTTGGAAGCAAATTCTTCGTTCCTGCATTCAGAGAGTTTCTGGTTATGATCTCCTTTAGGAGGTGAGTCATACTTACCTCGGGATTTTTGGTAGGATTTCTTCAGCTCTATCCTCCTATCCTTCTCTCTCTGGTACTTAAGGGTCAGCAGAGCATATCGTTCAGCTAAAGTTCATTTAGTAGGAATCGGGACTGAGCTTGTAGACATCGTTTGATTGCTCACTACTGCTTGTGGAGTGCTGACTGATGCCTTTAGAGCATGATCCTGTGAGGCGTCAGCTCCATCCCTTATTTTGTGAGGTAGACTGAACTCTAACTCATCTGCCTTCTATTCAGAAAATATGTGGTCAGTAGAAACAGAATCAAGGTCAGAGTGTCGAAGATACGTGGCAAATGAACTCCAGTGTCCTTCAAGTAGTACCCGCAGTATCTTCAAGTTCATCTCACTGTTCAAGAGCGTCTTCCCTAGCTCGTTGATTGAGTTCATTATCTTTGTGAATCTGTCGTTCAGATATTCAATCTTCTCATTGGGGATGAGGGTGAGTCTCTCAAGCTTCTGGAGCTCCAGCATTAGTTTGTTGTTCTTGATCTTTTGAGTCCCCCGACGTAGTAACGTCAGTGCATCCTAGAGTTCCTTCGCGGACTTGCAGTCCTGAACCCTGCCTAGATAAGAATCACTTAGAGTTGTTAGAATAGCATTACGAGCAACTCTATCTAGATTATGACGCTTCTTCTCTTCAGGCGTGTAGTCTGATTTGCTCTTGGCGATCATCTCCCCTATCTCGGCTCCACCATCCTCTTTGTATTTAACGATGTTTATCATAGGAATGATAGGAACGATTTCAAGCACATCAGACATGATGTCGTGTAGTGAGGTCAGATGCGCCTCCATTCTTACGCGCCATACGCCATAGTTGTCTACTGAGAACATGGGTACCATCCGGATCCCTGACATATCAGACATAGCAAGATTATGGGTTAAGGATGTATGAAGAGATGTTATGCTGTGAAAAACGTTTTCAAAGGATCAGTTCGAGTAGACCAGTTTCAGAAAACAAGAGTCAAAAGAACTCCTTCTCTGATACCAATTGTTGGTCCCGAGTCAAACGTTCAGGTGTTCAGTCAAAAGAACTCTTGCTCTGATACCAAGTGTCCCTATTATTTTCAATTTTTTCCTATGAAATCTCGAATCGAATAGTTTCGAATGAAATAAAATTGTATTCTGATATTCGGATTGAATATAATATTCTTTGTAAATACTAAAAAAATAACGAATCGAATATTCGAATTGAATCGAAGAATTCGAATACCACTATCGAATACGAATTGGATTTAATATTCGAACAGTAATCGAATACAAATTCGAATATTTGAATAACGAATCGAATACAATAATATTTGCTTTGATTCGATTTGTTTACAACCCTATTGGTAGACCTCCTTCTAGCCCTGAAGAAAGTGTTTCGGAGGCCCGTACTCCTCCAACCCCTAATTTCACTATCAACTTAGATAGTGAAGATGGATTTCTAGTTGTGGTTCTTCAT
The DNA here is from genome assembly GCA_028984105.1 of Lavandula angustifolia. Classification (NCBI taxonomy): domain Eukaryota; kingdom Viridiplantae; phylum Streptophyta; class Magnoliopsida; order Lamiales; family Lamiaceae; genus Lavandula; species Lavandula angustifolia. The sequence continues at coordinate 24,460,299 of CM054812.1, read as the reverse complement.
CTTACCGACCGAATGTGTGAAGAAAGCAAAACTGAGAAAAAATAATATGAAAGATATAGCTTATACTCTTAAATTCATTACGGAAGAAAATGAGAAATTACGACAACAACTCAAGGCTTCAATAGACAAGAAAACCGATCTTAAGCAAATAATCAAAGATGATAACATCATGATGATTGAAATGAAAATAATTGATGATCCGTACAAACGTTAAATGTTTCGGCTTGAGCAAGCTAAAATTTACGAGAAGCTGGGAATGACACCCCACAAAGCAACATCAATTTGTTTCGAAATATATTTTCGGGCATCGGATGTTGGTCCCGAGTCAAACGTTCAGGTGTAGGGGAGGGGGTGAATACACCTGAAAACCTTTTTCTCAAACTCAAACGCGAACAGTCCGTTAGACGGAGGTTGCCTACTGAATGAATTCAGCAGACCAAGCAAGCTGCTCTTGATCGCATGGACAGAGTGACTGAAGGTACTGAGCTCTGCTAGATGATTTGATGTCAGAATTCAGTTACGTTCAACAGCGTTCAGTAGCGTGCGGAATGTGTAGGCCCGATTAAGTTTGTTTGAAAACGTTTGTTTATTAAATCAGTTCAGTAGATTAGTGCGACGTTTTAAGCTTTTATTGAAATAGCAGTTGTATGATTTTGTAAAGATATTTTCAGTATGAACAGTATATCAATGCAACAGTTAAACGACACAACAATTTTAAAGTGGTTCGGATACGCAAGATCCTACGTCCACTGATCCTGAACAAAGCAGGACACTATTTTATAATACTGAGTTAGTCTCAGTTAGTTTGTGCGCTGGACAAACTGTAATTTGTGATTATACTGAGCAAGTCTCAGTTTACAGGGTCAAACAATAAAGTTTGAATGCATCTCCAACGATGAAAGAGTTCTTAACACTTAAGAACAGTTCAATAAATGAACTCCTTCGGTTCTAAGCTATGGATATTACAGTTGAGCTTAGGTTAGAGGGTGGAAACGAGAATGGCTTCTAGAGCGAAGAACAAAGAGGAATAATCACTCTGGGTTTGTGTTCTTCACTTGAATATTCGCTAAGTATTCTAGAGCTTTGAGTTCGTTATGAGTTTGAGTTCCCTTGATAGGTCGCTTGTATGATCGTGTAGTGCGACTCTTGCGATTTTGACCTTCCCCCTATTTATAGACGTGAGTTGTGAATAGAACCGTTGGAGACGAACTGTCCAAGTGTCACTCTATATGGGTAGCAAACGACTCTTTTTCAAATTCTTTAGAGTCCTCTTTCTTTGTAGGAAAGCGGTTGACTTGCAACTTTTGTCGGAGGCTTTGCCAGCTGGCTGCTTGTCATTAGTCGAGGTACAGATAGTGGTTGAGACTTTTTCAGACTTCAAGGTTGATAATGAAGCTGACTTTTCTCAGATGTACGACCTCAGACAACTCTACTGAAATTGATCTGAAGTCTATTGTCAGTTAAAGCAACTGACAGGAGTCTGACCGAAAGGTTCAGTAGGTTGCTCCTGCTGAGTCCAACACGACTGAGGCCAAACTCTGAGTTCAGTAAATTGCTCCTACTGAGTTCAGTTCTACTGACTCCTGAACACCTTTCAGTATGCTGCTCCTACTAAGTCCAGCCATACTGAATCTTCACTCCATGGCACTGCGACAGATGGTCTACTAATAGGCAGCAGACGAAACTTCTGAGCCGGAACCTTGTTGAAGACGAGTCTACTGAGTCTAAAACACTCAAAGAAAAAAATGTTAACTTTTACAAATGAATGATTCTTAAATCAGAATAGGGTTTTGGGATCAGTCAAATCAGCTACTGAATCATCTCCCAATACCGGAGGTTTTGGAGATAATATTCCTAATTATTAGATAATTAGTATATAATTTAAATTTATGTCATGTATTTTTCTTTTATATAATGTGTATGTATTGTAGTTTGTATTTTATATTCCAAAATCAAAATTATTAATCTCTACTGTTTCTCCACTTTCTATCTACTATTTCTCCCCTCTTACTTCTTTTTTTCTCTCTCTGCAATCGTCTCTAACTTTCTCTCTTCTTGATCTTCTTTATCCCTCTTCTTCTCAAATTATCTTCTCTCTCTTCTTTCTCTCTCTGCAATCGGTTGTAATCGTAGGTGGGATTGTCATTTTCTTGTATTTTCTTCTTAATTTCATGGGCTGCTGCGAAGAATTTGATAGTGGGATTCTCATTTTCTTGTGATTTACTTGATGAATTCGTGATGAAATTTAGTGATTTCTTCTTAATTTGTTGGGGATTGTCATGCTCATGGTGGATTGTTGATTTCTTCGTAATTTGTTGGGATTCCTAATCAAGTATTCTTAATTCTTGATGAGTTCTTAATTTGTTGTGATTTCTTCTTGAATTGGCGGATAGGCAGAAACTTTTGTTCTTCATTTCTTCTTGATGCAGTGATGTGCAGCACCCATAAATCATTAAAAAAATATAAATAAACTAGCTGTTGGTTGTCCCGAGTGTACGGTCAGGTGTAGAGGGGGGTTTGAATACACCTGATTCGATTTCTCAACTTCGAACTTGAACAGTCCTATTCAGGATGGTGTCGGATCCAAATTGATTCGGCAGACCGGACAAGCTGTTACGAATCGAGTTAAAGGCTAAGAGTACTGACTCAGCTGAGATCTGCTAACTGACTAGGTCAGAATTCAGTATCTACAGTAAGAGTTCAGTGCGCGGAATAGTGTAGGCCCAAATCAGTTTTTGTGAAAAAACGTTTTAAGTCTCAGTTTAGTAAATTTAAAAGTTCAGTATGCTGAGACAGTTGATTGATTTTAAATATGATGTTCAGTATGAATAGTAAAATCAATGCAACGATTAAGAAAGCGATAAAAAGACACGGGATTTTTAAAGTGGTTTGGATATCGCTCAAATCCTACGTCCACTGTCCCGAATGATCAGGAGGCTATTTATTATCCTGAGTTAGTCTCAGTCAGCTTGCACACTGGGCAAAACCGCGTCTTGGTTTTTATACTGATCCAAGTCTCAGTTTACAACACTATCAAACTTAAAGTGTTTGACAAACTTCTCCAACAGTGAAGGAGTCCTTATACAATAAGGATTGGGTTCAAATGTGAACTCCTTCGTCTAAGCTATGGATATAGCAAGTGAGCTTAGGGTTAGAGGGATAAGGAACGAGAATGTAGCTATCTAGAGCGACGAACAGCTGAGGGTTTAGCTATAGGTTCGTGTCAGTCGCTTGGATACTAGAAGCTTATGTCGGTTCGGCTTGGTTCCTTTTGAGTTGGATGTAGTCTTTCGCCGGGAGATAACTCGGTTGTTTCTTGCGGAAGACTTAGTCGTTAATTTCGCTCGTTTGAATGCTCTCTCGTGTTCTAGGTGCGCGCATTCTCTGGTTCTTCAGATCTTGAATGATCCCTCTATTTATAGAGCAGAGATTGAAAAAGATCCGTTGGAGACGATCTTCTTCTCTCTCTCTCTTTTTGATAGCAAACGGCTCTTTTGGTGTAGGTAACAGGTGTACTTTCCCACCTTTTTAGGTAAAAGGTTGATTGCGGCTTTAGTAGGTGAGAAGACACGTGTATGCTTGTCATTCGTTGAGGTGGATGGAGTGGTTGAGACAAAGACAAACTTCGAGACAGGGCGAAGGCGACTTCTCTCTTCCTCGTACATGACAATTCCGATTGTCTTTCAAAAGATTCCGACAGTCCCCGAAGACTATCTGCCGTTCTTGAGTCCGACCTTGTATTCGATAGATAGGCTGGCCGAGATAAGTCTATCGATGATCGGCTACGAGTCCAGTGAACTACTCTGCCGAGTTCGGTTCAACCGACTCTCTCGATATCTTGCTCTGCTGAGTCCAAGATTCACCGAGTCTTCTACACCGGTGCTGAGGCGATGAGCTGCCGAGCGCCTTGACCAGAGCAGAGTGTCTACTGAGTCTGAAACCTCAGAGACAAATACGAATACAAAGGAATGGTTCACCAATCAGATAGGATTTTGGGATCTTCAAATCTTCTCAACAGTTCAGAGCACGAGGCTACTGAGCGTGATTCAGTATAGAAGATAGAGTCATTTCCCACAAGTATGATCATGCTGAGGATTGAATCATCACCCAACACTAGCACATCGTGTAATCGTACTATGCACGGCGTGGTGACTCATGCCCTATATACTTCTTTAGAATTTATTAGCTTTGGTACATAATGTTCTTGAAGTGTAGAACATAATAATATAACTATGGTAATGTTTGCGTGCATTGTGATCATGCTCTAGATACTTCTTTGGAATTTATTAACTTTGGTACGATAAGGTTCTTAAAGTGTAGTACAAAATAATAAAACTATTGTAATGTTTGAAATAGATGATGCAGTCTTGATTCATAAGTAAGGCACATATGTATGAAGAAAATCGGACTTATATGTAATTTTTCGTACAATCAACAAATTTTGCCACTTCATTTCAGAAAGATTAGCAAAACATAGAGCATAGACAGTTGTAATGATTAAAAAGTGCACGCTATATTTTGATCTTTGAGAACAAGATAATCTGTCATAATTGTAAAGATTTTACGGTACATATAAAAGGTTCACTAAGTTATTTCTAGAGGGCACTGTGAGTATTGAACTCTCATATAGATGATAGTACATAGTAGCAAAGAAATTGATCGAAGCTCACCTGCAATACATATCCTTAAGAACTTAATCAGGGACTATAGAAAAAAAAAATGTATATTATAGCAAGAATTAGAAATACATCATCTTAAAAAGAATAACAATGTAAGGAAGATAAAACACCCTCTTTTGGAACTTGAACTATTGGGATTCTATTAGTACTCTTGCAAGAGAAGTAGAAAACCCACATAAAACTCTTACAAAAGCTATGTTTTACGCACTGATCGTTGTTGTTCTTGGATACTTCTTCCCTTTAATAATTGGCACTGGAGCAGTTCCCCTAAACCGGGCCTTGTGGGCCGACGGCTACTTCTCAGAGATAGCGAAAATGCTTGGCGGAGTATGGTTAATGGTTTGGATTCAAGGAGCTGCAGCTATGTCAAATATGTGTATGTTTGTGGCTGAAATGAGTAGTGATTCATTTCAGCTTCTTGGTATGGCTGAAAGAGGTATGCTTCCAGAGTTCTTTACTAGAAGGTTCCATCATGGCACACCCCTTGTTGGTGTACTATTTTCAGCCTCGGGCGTGGTTCTTCTCTCATGGTTGAGTTTCCAAGAGATAGTAGCTGCTGAGAACTTCTTGTATTGCGTTGGGATGTTGTTGGAGTTTCTAGCCTTTGTGAGGCTCTGAATTATAGCCCTGGATGCTCCTCGGCCTTAAAAGATCCCCGGTGGAACGATTGGAGCTATTTGGTGTGCATTCCACCAACTATACTGATATGTGTTGTATTGGCTCTATCTTCACTTAAACTGATGATAGTCTTGTTGCTGTTATGCTAGGTTTCATATTGCACCCTTGTCTGCAGCAGTGTGTGAAGGAATGTCTTAGATTCTCTGTTAGTTCTGATCTTCCGGATATTGGTGCTGCCACTCGCGAGGATGAAACTTTGATCTAAATTCCACGCCCCCTCCCCTTCTTCGATTCAAGATTCGAGTTTCATGGCATGTAAATAGAGCTTCCGTCTTCCATAGCTCTCTGGGTTTTCTAGTGCTGATTCATAAGTCGAGTAGTCTACTTTGGGTTAATAGAAGACGATCTAATGTTGCAGCTTGTTTAAGCTAAAGGTGTTGGGTTAATAGAAGATCTGATCTTGACTGTAATCACAGTCGTGACCATCCCGGTGCAGAGGCATGTCGGACACATCACCTAGTCCCAACACAAATACAATCAATAAATTGGCAAAGAAAGTAATCACGGTTCTTGTTTAAACTCTAGGAAAATGTATCTGCTGAGCCTACTCCAAGAACTTATCATTAAAATGGAGAGGAGTGTGAATATATGATTCAGAAGTGAGTGATATGAAGAATCAACCAATTATGTAATGTACCTTTCCAGCCCCAGAGCAGTTTAGACTCCTTGTAGTGGTTGGTGCATTCAAAGGGCGATCACAGACACACACACACCGCTTGCTGTACAGCGGGCACAAGCCAAGTATCCTATCAGAATATGAAGTCAGTCAAGAAAAAGGGCTTGCTTTGCACATGAATCTTGAAGTACGCAAAAGATATTGAAGAAATATGAGTATATATTTGATCAAGTAAAAGTATTCATCAAACACTGTTTGGCAGTACAAATGTGTTATACTGGCCTTAAACTTATGTAGCATTTAAGTATCATATAAACAAGAAAATCATGATTCAAATACTAGTTCCGTAACTGTATCTGCATCTTTTCTTCTCTTGTCGGTCGACGTTGTTTTTCTCTAGCACCATCAATGCTGAGATAACACCCACTGCCTCACCGGAGAATGATGCTACAATAGGATCCACCTCACTGCAAAAAAACATTTAGCAAGTTTTCATAATTCCTTCATAATCTGGTTTAGCTCAAAGACTAATACTATTACAGAATAAGGAGTTTCGGGGTATAATATTTAACATCACGTACCGTAACTGAATAGGCAAATGCATAATGCATATAAAATCTGCATATGAAGTTCCTCCCAAACCCAACTTCAGCTCAAGCTGAGATTTGAAAAGAACCCATATTCAGTTCATTACTTCTTAAGATCAACTATAAGTCAACAAACAACAAAAACATCTATGAACTAATGAAACTTCTCAAGATAGAAGCTTACAACTGGTGCAATGAGACTGCTAAGTACTATAATTCCAGATATCCATGAGAAGCTCGATATATAAAGCTGCTTCAGTGTCTTCGGATTCTGTTTCAAGAGAATGAACAATCGGGTTAGATACTGTACTGCTCTATAGTACTAGCTCTAAAGGGATATCCCATAATGAACAAGAATGGAAATCAGTGAAAATCCAATACTAATACTATCACCTGCATGATTATAAGACAAAATTTCTGAGGTTACCATATGAGTGAGGAAGGGAATTGATGACTGTATATCCGGCATCTCGTTTTCTTCATCAGCAACGCCTTCGTTGTTCATTGTTTCTAGGCGTTGTTGCACTCTTAGTCTCCTTAACTTCAATGAAGGCAACAGAACTAACAAGATTCAGCATTTTTCTGATAGTAGTAATGGACTCTTGCACATTAATCACAAGGCGAAAATGAAGCAAGAGATAGAGATTGGGGAACTCACTTCTTCCATAATTTTGAAAATCTTATTGCGTCTGCTTCTAATGTTGTCTTCGATTTCTTGCGCCTGCATCTGAACAAAATCCTGAACAGTCTCTGGTCCTTCTATAATACAGAAATTGCTGCAAATAAGTATCTTTAACCATCAACAACATTTACAAGGATCTCAGCACAAGAAGAATTTGAAAATTGCACAAAATGCTCTAAATTAGGGTCTCAACGTCGAATAATCAAGAAATTTCAACGTGCATTCAGCATCTGCGAAATTGAGCATTCTGTAACTCATAAACACTTAAATCAATTTACAAAACCCAATTTATATCCAGACCTCTCATCTTCTCCGCCACCACCGCTAATCCAAAACGCATCTTCTTCTTCTCAACCAATTCCTACTCGAAAACCAAACTCCGTGCGTCTTCTTCGAACGATGCATCCGCTAATTCCGCGACAAGGTTTGATTTCAGAAAACCCCCTTAATTCTGCTTACAGTGGCTTGATTTTGTTCGTTCCGTCATCGATTCTCTGCTCGAAGAACTTCTAATTGAGAATGGAGCTTGTACGCGTGGTGGATTTATTAATTCATTTTGATTCCCATGTAATTACAGAAATGTCATCTATATTGCAAACAACGCCAATTATGAAGATAGATGTAGCAGGTGGCAGATTTGAGGATATTCAATGAAGGAGGGCATTATCGGTACATCGCGGCAATTTAAACAGATGATGTTAGAAATTTGTATTTGTATATATATATATATTTATATATATAAAGAAGATTAACAAAATAATTATAGGGGAATGAATTTTCTAATCTTCACCTCCGTAATAGATTAAAGAGGATTTCTGAAAAATGAGTATCTAGAAGGCCTAAGGACTTAAAAGTAATTCAATGCATTTGACTTGGGATGGTCACGTGAACAAAATGGATTTGGCTTCTTGGTCTTACCACTCACTGGACACGTCAAGATCGAAAGTACACCATAAAAAAAGAGACCGAAAAGGTTGTTAGGAGTTTCATAAATGAAATTACAGCCACTACTCATAAATGCATTGCATTGCATTGCATAATTTAGGACGATTCATACAAAAACGTAGATCAAATTAACTACTCCCTCCTTTCAATAATGGAACCTATTATTTATAATTTTACAATACAATTTAATATTTTTATACTATTTTCTTAATTTAGGTGCTCAATTCTAATAAAATATAGCGGTACTCTTCAAAATTTGATATTATTACGCATTTTATTAACTTTCTGGAAGAAAAGCCAGCCCATGCATTTATTATATATCTCCACTCGGCGGCTCCAACGTCTCCTACCTTCTCACTATCCATGACGGCGACAACAAAAACCCTCTCCGTCCTCGACCGATGCTCCGTTGCTCCGGCCGGGGACACGGCTCACCACCACCTCCCTATCACTTTCTTCGACGTATTCTGGCTCTACTTCCACCCAATCCAACGCCTTCTCTTCTATCAACACCCCTGCTCCGCCGCTCATTTCCGAGAAACGATCATCCCAAACATTAAAAAATCTCTCTCCCAAACCCTCCGCCACTACCTCCCCGCCGCCGGCAACTTGTTCTACCCCCTCGGCTCAAGCATACCGGAATTACGCTACTCCTCCGGCGACTCAGTCACCGTCACCTTCGCCGAATCCACCGAAACTACTAATTTCGGTTATCTCATCGGAGATCTGCCGCGCGACGCCGACCAGTTCCTCTCCTTCGTGCCGGAGCTGCCGAAATCCACGACCGATTCTGATTACAAAATATTACCTCTTTTAGCTATTCAGGTCACACATTTTCCGGATACCGGAATAGCGGTCGGCGTTACTAACCACCACGTCCTCGGTGACGCGAGCTCCATTGTTGGATTCATCAAAGCTTGGAGCTCGATAGCTAAGCTCGGCGGAGAAGACGAACATTTAATTCAAAAGGACGCGCTTCCAATTTTCGATAGATCGTTGCTCAAAGATCCGTCGAATCTGCTTAGCCTTTACTGGAACCAAATGCGAGAGACGAAAATGGGCGAATCGCAACCAACAACTCCGACTAACAAAGTCCGAGCAACGTTTGTTTTGCAGAGGAACGACGTCGCAAAGCTCAAGCAATTGGTGTTGAATTCAGAAATAGGCAGTTCGATTCACCTCTCCTCTTTCACCGTAGCAATAGCCTATTTCTGGACATGTATGGACAGAGCTGCGGCGGAGGCAGGGGAGGGGATCGGCGACGACGATGAAGAATTCTTCGGATTCGCTGTGGACGCGCGGAGCCGGATGGTGCCGCCGCTTCCGGCGGCGTATTTCGGGAACTGCTTGGGTTTTGTGGTGGTGAAGGCCACACACGGAGCGATTAAGGGGAAGGATGGATTCCTGAGTGCGGCGGAGCTGGTGGGAGGGTTGATTAGGGATAAGGTGAATCAGAAGGGGGCGCTGTTGAGCGACGCGGACGAGTGGATGACGAAGTACGGGCCGCTGATGAGTAAACGCGGTTTTGGAGTGGCCGGATCGCCGAAGTTCGACATCTACGGCGCGGATTTCGGGTGGGGGAATCCGGTGAAATTTGAAGCGGTGTCGATCGATTGGGATGGCAATCCTTCTGTGGCGCTTTGCAAGTCGAGGGAATTCGAGGGAGGTTTGGAGATGGGGGTTTCTTTGCCGGAGAAAACAATGGAGGCCTTTGCGGCTGCCTTCTATGGTGGATTGAAGATCTAATAATAATCTCATTTATTTATGTTTCATTTCAGTCTTTTCTTTTCATTTCACAAACTCACAAGAATTTCATTATGATGTAAACCAGTATGATCGATGATGAAACAGAGAACAGCCGCGTCAATAAGAACTCCATATAATGGAGAGATTATTTCTCAAAGTGTGTGTTGAGTTTGTAATATCTTTTGGAAAGGCTACACGGCACAGCCTCTCACCTACAAGATACATATGTGTACACAAATTGACAAATGGTAGATGTATGTAGAAAGACATAAGCCAAATTATTACTCGTACGATGCACAAACTCCATCAAAGAAATTGTAAGGGATTCGTCCCTACAATTCAAATTTCATAAATATTTCTACCAATATAATTTTCATTAGAAACTCCAGAATTTTTTATCAGAAAATGAAAATATAGGAGAACTTGAGGAGTTGAACTCATAAGGATCTAAACAAATGGCTATCAAAAGGACCCGATTTAATTAGTATTTGCAAAGAAAAACAATATTGCTATCCACGGACAAATATCCGAAAAGTAAATGGTAGTATTTGATTTGAAAAAGTTAAGAGAAAAACAAAAATCTAGTGACTTTGAGATAAATGATTACAAAAGCACCTGTTGCGTCCCCATATGCTAGTATAGTATAACCATCTTCAACTAAGAAGATCAAAATGGAATGCAAATGGTTATTTTCGTAATCTAGAAAGAAGAAAAAGAATCTTATGTTTGATTCAGATCTTCATTTGGTTAAATTTGATTAATTAATATTGACAAATAAATTTTGAAACAATGAAAGCCAAGGCTACTCTGACTACTTTGGGGGCGTTATTAACTTTATAAGTACGTATAGAACAAATAAATATGACTTTTAAAATCAATCATATGCATTACAAAATAATTCAAATTTATGAAATTACAGGTTATGCATAATGCACTAGTAGTAGACTAGCAGTAGTATAAATTTGCAACACGGACACAATTTCCATTTTCATTAATATATTTTCCAAAAAAAAGCAAATGGGATTTTATCGTCAATATTTCTAATTGAGAAAATATACCACTATTATTGGAGGGTCGTAATAACTCCTGTCTGTCTGCTTTTGAGTAGTTATTCTTTGTAAACCAAACCTTAATCGCAGTTCTAAATTGAGGATTCTCATTTCTCACTCACGTGAATGAACCGACACTTTAAACCATAACTACACAGACAGACCACAATTTTACTTTATAAAGAAAAAATAATAATAATAATAAAGGAAAAAGAAAAAGAAAACGAAAAAGAAATCACTCGAATACACAGTCTGTCTCTCATTAATATGTTAATTAAACACAACAATTAAAAGAAAAAAGAAAAAAGAATTGAAAAAAAAGGAAAAGACTAAAAGAGGCCTTCCTACGGAACAATCAAAAAGCAAACCTGGACGAAATGACGATTTAGGACATGAGAATGCAAGCAAACATCGAAACTGACACTGTGAGCAGAATCTTCACCACCCCCGGAGCTACAACCGCACTGACGGATTTGTCGGTGGTACTGTTCTCGGAGTCAGCCGTCGGACCTTCCGATGGAGATCCATCAGGTGAGCTAGTCGGCGGTGCCGGAGGGGACTGGAACGGGGACGGTGCAGCAGCAGGTTCAGGAGAGGATGCCGGAGTAGGAGCATCCGCCGGAGATGGAGACGGGGAGACCTCCGGAGCAGGTCCCGGCGCCGGAGATGGAGCCTTACCGAAAAGTTCAACCGGCAGAAGAACACTGTCGACGGTGAAAATGCAGAGAGGAGTTGAGTCGAGCACGGTCTTGGCGATTCTGGACGAGTCGACTCCGGTGTCGAGACTCACTGAGTCACCGGCTGTCTTCACGCTCAGATCGTACTTTCCGGCGCCATTGGTGGCTAGAGTAGTTATCGTGCCCTTTGTCTGTTTGAGAGTTCCGACGGGTGTGTAGCTAGCGAGGGCGTGATACTGTAGGAGCGAGACTACCTCAGCATTGGTGAGCTTGCTCAGATCTGGAACGTCCGCAGCCTTGAAGGCCTCATCGTTCGGTGCAAAAATGGTCAAACCTTTGTCAACGGCCGATTCGTACACCTTCACAACTCCGCTAGAGACAATTAGAGACGCGAACGTTTTGCACCCCGCCTTCTCTAGTAACGCCGTTATGTTGACGTCGGACGCCGTCGCCGTTAAAATCGCGGAAGGAGCGATGGCCTTGGTGACCTCGATGACGGATAGGTTGTACGGAACTTGTTTAACGGATTTAGCGAAGGTGGAGTCGAGCGGCGAGCCGGGGACACCGGATCCGAAGGCGACCTTGCCGCCTTTGACGTCGGTGATGTTGACGAATCCGAGCTGGCCGCCGGCGTTTCCGGTGGTCTGGTAGAGAGTGGTGGAGAGCACGGATCCTTCGGAGATTTTGTGGAGCTTGGGCGCGTCGAAATAATCGAGCAACACGTGTAAGGCTAGGATGTTTTTGACGACGCTGAGGGGGTATTTTCCGGTGTAGGAGGACAGGGCGCCGTTGGGGAGGACGCAGACGGTGACGGGCTCGCGGCTGTTGATTTCGTCGGCGAGTTTGGTTTTGGAGAGTAAGTCGTTGAATTCGCTGTACTCGGGGAAGGCCGAGAGGATCGCGGTGATGTTGGTGGCGGCGGAGACGGTGGCGAGAATGGCAATGACGGCGAGAGAGAGGGTGAGGGAGGCGGCCATTGCTGAAGGGTGTGGTGGTGGGAATGAGTGCAGAGTGCAGAGTGCAGAGTGCAGACAGGTATGGGAGAGATGGGGTTTTATCTGCTGCTGTTGGAATCGAGTGCCACGTCAGCTTCGAATAATCCCGTTATTGAGCCTGAAAAAAAAATTATAATTCTACGTGGATTTTTATACGAGGATCTTGAAATAAATTCATTAATAATCTTATAATCGAGAAAAAATATTCATTTAATCAAATTATTCCTTTATCGAACATTATTTTAGTGCATTGACCTATATCAGGACCGAAATAAATTATTATTTTAGCGAGATTATTACTTTATCGAAGTTTAACTGTAGTGATTTTTTCATAATTCATATCCAACAATATTTTTTTTAACATGCAACCAAGCGTCTCTTTTTCTTTTTGATGACGAGGATAACCTGCAGCTAACGAATTGTGCATTGGGTAAACCCTTGAAAGTGTGCACTGAGTAAATCCTTGAATGACGAGAATAATTCGCAGTCGTTACCGAAGTGCATATTGAATAAACTCCGCTCCAGCGTCTCATTTTTTTATTTTTCTTATTCGGGAGTCTACTGAATTTGACAATTATATTTAGAATTAACATGTAATATAAGCTCATTTTTTTTAACGTAATTCCTTTTTTTAGGCGGGTCGTGTTCAAAAGGTTTAATGCAATTTTTTGCAAACCCGGGAGAAATTTTAATTTTCGAGATTTAAGTTGTGTTTGTAATAATTTTTATATTTTTAGTTATTTATGATTCAAGTTTTTTATAAACAAAAGTTGGTTTAATTTTAGAAAAAATTGTAATACAAACATTCTTATAAACTGCTTTTTAGTTTTTTTGGTTTTCGATTTTTAAAAAGCACCATCTGACCAGCTTATGAATTTTTGCACTGACTTATTTTAAGCTCCAAAAAAATAAAAACATGCATTCAAAATATTTTAAAAGTACTTCTACTATAGAAAAAAGTCCAAAAATACTTATTTAAATTATTCGAAACACCGTCTTAATTTGCTAAATAATTAAATGATACTCGAATTAAGTGGCCTATTAACTTCTAATCATTGCATGTGATGTAGAAATCAAGAATTTTTAATTTTCCAAGCTAATCAAATATTCCTTATGTCTCATTATTTATATCTCATTTGTTATATTTATTTGTCACATTATTTATATCTTATTCCAAGAGTGACATAAATGAATTGTGCATAATTATCTAAATAGGTGTACCTCACCACTTTATACATTTCAACCACCACTTTATATATTTTCACTATTACTTTACACAACTTTTAACAACTCAACTTAATCTTCGTGCCGAATCTCTATAAAATATAAATAATAGAACGGAGTACTATAACTTATACTTCCTCCATTCCACTCCATTTGTCCAGTTTTCTTTTTTGGGCCGTTCCACTCCATTAGTCCACTTTCCTTTTTTAACTTAAAATAACACTCTTATATATTCTAGTGGACCCCACTACTTTATACAACTTTACACACAACAAACAACTTTCTTAATCTCCGTGCCGAAAAGAAAGTGGACTAATGGAGTGGAACGGGGGAAGTATTAGGCAGTCTATCATGTACCATAAAAAGTAATCTATTACTACTTTTCTAATATTTGCATCTAAAATAGGAATAAATTCCAAATTCATATCATGAATGCCATGAGAGAAAGAGAAAGAAAGATTAGCATTGTAGTTCGTCTTTACATTCTGGGTTACAGCTGGGAGCCACATCTAAAGTCGGAGAATTGCAAACACTCAAATCAATATCCAAATTTTCTCCACAATATCGATTATTTTAAATAGGAACAACAATAGATATATTGTTTTGCATGCCTTATTATTTCAATCTACTACTCCCTCAGTCCCGAATGAAATGACCTTTTTTTTCGGCGCGATAATTTATGCGGTGAATTTTTATATGTTAAGAGAGAGATGGTGTGAACGAAGCCCATAAAAAAAAGTGACTTTTTCTGAGATAAATATATATATATATTTTTTGAAAAGAACATTTGTGTTAGATAATCCAAAATAGAATATAGAAGGATTCGTCCGGGACGAAAAGGGAGTGCTTGACAACCACGAGTCAATAATGGAGCATAAATATAGCCATATTGCATAGCTCATTGTTGGTCCCGAGAGCACGTTCAGGTGTAGAGGGGGGGTGAATACACCTGAAAACCGATTTTCTCAACTTAAACACGAACAGTCCTTTTCAGGATAATGTCGTTGTTGGTCTCGAGAGCACGTTCAGGTGTAGAGGGGGGGGTGAATACACCTGAAACCGATTTTCTCAACTTAAATACGAACAGTCCTTTTTCAGGATGATGTCATACTGAACAAGTTCGGCACTGAACATAAGCCGTTACGAATCGTGTTGGCAGAGTGACTGACTCTACTGAGACCTGCTAGCTGACTGAGAGTCAGAATTCAGTATCTTGCAGATAGAGTTCAGTGGTGCGGAATAGTGTAGGCCCAATTCAGTTGAGTTAGAAAACGTTTTTAGGCCCAATCCCAGGTAACTCAGGTTGATGAAGAAACCCCAGTGGTAACTGAGAGCTCTACTGAGAATAATAATTCAGGGGGAACTAATGATGTTCCTGAGCTAAATGTCCCTGAACCTGGTGACTCAGTAGATCACACTCTTGTAACTGAATTGCTTCAATCTCAGAATAGTACAACTGAAATGCCTAACTCACCTACTATCTGTGTTGAACAAATTTCAGATGAAGAGTTGAGACATCATAGATCGTGGCTGGATGCTCATACTTCTGACCTAATTATTGGAGATCCTTCAGCAAGCGTAAAGACAAGATCCAGATTCTGTCAGGGAGAAAGCGCCTTATATTCCTGCTTCTTGTCTACTGAAGAACCTCAGTCAGTTGAGGACGCATTGAAAGACGCTGACTGGATCATAGCCATTCAGGAGGAGCTGAATCAGTTCACGAGAAACGAAGTTTGGGAGCTTGTTGACAGACCCCGACATCAGCATCTGATTGGAACTAAATGGGTCTTCAAGAACAAGCGTGATGAAAACAATGTCATAGTAAGGAACAAAGCAAGACTCGTGGCAAAAGGCTACTATCAAGCTGAAGGGATAGATTTCGATGAAACGTTCGCTCCAGTTGCAAGATTGGAGGCAATCAGACTATTCCTAGCCTACGCAACACATCAAAGATTCAGACTTTATCAAATGGATGTGAAGTCTGCTTTCCTGAACGGCGTGCTGAAAGAAGAAGTCTATGTGGAACAGCCTCCCGACTTTCAGCAGGGACATCAAGTATACAGACTCAGAAAGGCTCTGTATGGGTTAAAACAAGCACCCAGAGCTTGGTACGATACCCTATCTGAGTTTCTTCTTCAGAAAGGTTTTTAGAAGGGCACAGTAGACCGCACTTTATTCAGCATTCGACTGGAAGACGACCTATTGTTTGTGCAGATTTACGTAGATGACATCATCTTCGGCTGGAAGAACGTCATCATGTGTCAGCAGTTTGAGAAAATGATGAAGGATAAGTTCGAGATGTCAATGATGGGAGAGATGAACTATTTCCTCGGCTTTCAAGTCAAACAATCTGAGAAGGGGACGTTCATCAATCAGGGGAAATACACTCGAGACCTCATCAAGAGATTCGGTTGCACATCCGGCAAACCAATCAAGATCCCGATGAACACAAATATGAAGATCGATCTTGATAAAGAGGGAGTATCAGTAGACCAAACTGAATTTCGTGCTATAATTGGTTCTTTATTATACTTAACAGCTACACGTCCTGACATAACTTATGTTGTAGGTGTCTGTGTTCGATTTCAGGCGAATCCGAAGCAGAGCCACATGGACTCAGCAAAGAAGATTCTCCGTTATCTCAGAGGAACACCTGACATGGGTTTATGGTATCCAACTGATGATAATATAGAACTAACTGGCTATTCTGATGCTGACTATGTAGAGTGTAGAATCGACCGAAAATCAACTTCAGGAACGTGTCAGTTCCTCGGCAGTAAGCTAATCTCATGTTCTCAAAGAAATAACATTCAATAGCGACGTCAACTACTAAAGTTGAATACATGGCTGCCGGAAGTTGTTGCGCCCAAATCCTTTGGCTGAGAGAGCAGCTACGCGACTATGACGTCATTCAGAATGAAGTGCCGATCTTCTGCGACAGTACCAGTGCCATTACAATCACTCATAATCATGTACTTCATACGAGATACAAACACGTGGACATCAGATACCACTTCATTCGTGACCATGTCGAAAAGAAGGATATCAGGATGGAAAAGATCCATACTGACCATCAAAGGGCTGATATACTGACCAAGCCTCTAGCTGAAGCCAAATTCAGAGAACTTTCAGTAGAGCTAGGTCTGCTGGACCCTACTGACTCTAGTCAGTAAGCGGATTCAGGAGAGGAGCATTCAGTAAGGGGGAATGTTCGCTCTCGATGCGAGTAAAATCGATGCGTAGAGACAAAGAACCAACTACACGAGGTATCGGTGACTACGATGTTCGGTGACGGGTTTGCGTATCTCTACTCAGTAGCCTATAGAACGATTCTGTGCATTTATGATGAGATTCAGCATCGCATTCAATGCTTTAAGAAATGTCATTTAATTTTTAACGGATCATATTTAATACACGACATTCTATGTACAAGCATGCTGAACTCTGCCACGCATTTAATGCATGTCATATCAAGTTACTGCTTAGGCTATTTACAACTGGCTTTTGACTTAGGCGGCTAATTTGATCATTGCCTATTTTATAAAACTTAATCCTAGCCGTTCATCTAAAAGGCGCGTTCAAACTGAACCATTGATCTTTAACTGTTCATCTTCTCTAAGATACATATATTCGAGTTCAAATCTTTGACACCGTCATTCCATAGCTGCTATATCTCAAAAACTCGAGATTTTCTGAGATAATTACTTCCTTTCTATCCAAATTCTCTCCAAAATATTCAGAAAATCTTTTGGTAATTCTTCAATGATTATTAAGTATCGTATGATCTTTATTTCTCTTATCTGTTAATCGATACTGACCTGTGTTGTGTATGCAGATTACAAAAATGACAGGAATTCAAGCAGGTGCTCCGGAAGACATGCAAGAGATCCTCGAGAAGGATCGAGTCTGGTGTGAACCGGTCATGGAGTTCGATGAGTGCAATCTGGATTTTATGGAGGAGATATTCTACGCACTCAGAGAAACAGGTCTTGAAGGATTTCTGACCAGGAGGCCGACTTTCTTTCTTCCGCGCCAAGTCGCCGAGATCTACTCCAATAATGATTCAGTAGATGGAGATATTAGAGGAAGATTCGTCGTCCATCCAGTACACGATCCCTCACGGAACGCGATTGAAGTGATGTAGATGTCCATCCGCGAAGCCCTTCAGAGAAGCTTCAACCTCCCCAACTCAGGACACAACACACTCAACTACAAAGATGACTTAATGGATGAATACCTCACTGAGTTCTGCGGAAAGCCAACCATTTTCAGAGCTGCTTTTCCCAAGAACGCTATGCTCCTTCAGTACAGAGCACTAGCTTACATTGTGACTCAGTTGCTGACGAGTCAAGCAGGCTCGTTTGACCAGGTATCTAGGCCCAAACTGCAACTGATGTTGGCAATATATGATCGGGCCAAGATCAACTGGACAGAATTTTTCATCAAAGAATTCACACTGTAGTCAGCCAAATTTGATAAAGCATCTAACCGGCTGAGCGCCAAAGGAAAGCTCCTCTATGGACTCAAACTCTCAGTGATGATAGAGGATTTCTGCAAATCTGACAAAGTCACCTTCACTAACAAACAATACTTCAACGTAAAGAAAGTCAGATTTCAGAATAGGTCAGCAGCCCTTCAACAGATCGGCTCAGGGCCCACTGCACCTACGAGTGGGACTCAGCAGACCTCGACACCAAAGAAGAAGAGGTCCCCACCGAAATCCACACCAAAGACGCCAACCAAAAAGCTGAAGAAGGTCAGCCAGGTTGCACCGACTGAAACTATAGTGGAAACAGAGGCCGTCATTGCTCAGCCACCACTTCAGCTGAGAGACGAGCCTGAGTCTTCTGAGCGGACTCAATCAGTGGAGAAGATCGTCTCCACTGAATATGTAGAGACAATGGACCAAGGGGTCCAAGCTGAAGAGATCCAATCTGAAGTCCAGACTGAAGAAGTTCAGACTCTGGATAGCCCCTTGGACGTCCCTCCACTCAGCAGTATCCCTACTGCTGAGAAACAGGCGTCTCCTATCGAAGTCGAGAGCTCACATACTGCCTCAGAAGAAGAATCTGTCGGGATGGAAGCCTCAGCGCTCATATCCAGAGCCTCCCGGGAGATTGCTGAGATGATACCGGAGATCGCCAGCCACTCAGACCTTGTTACATTAGCGAGGCAGGCGAGGCTCCATATGCTGATCAGGTTCCAGGAATGACCCAATCTGAAGCGCCTTGTCCTCTACCAAACCTGTGAACAGCTACATGAAGAAGAGTTGATGATAAGAGAGAAGATTGGCTACTTAGAGCCATCTGACCTCGGCACGCTCGAGGATCTGAGGGCGGCTATGCTCGCATTGCTGAATGAGAGACAACCCGTCTCAGCACCCGCACCCTCAGATGGGTCTGACCCCGATAGTCAGGACCCACCCCATGATTCAGGCCCTGAGAAGCCTGATGAGGGAACTCAAGAGGACAAGGATGCCACTGCATCTACTGCTGACCCTCCACTCAGCATCCTTGGTCCCCGGACGGACGGTGGCTGGTACTTCGAAGGCAGCTGATCCTGCTCAGCTTCTTCTCAAATCTGCTTTCGAAGTAGCGCCCAACCCAAAGATCCGTCGCTCAAAAATAGTGGCCAGGGTACTGAAGGATCAAGGCACACAGAAGCGCCTTCTTGCCCGTACCGTCCACAAAACTTGGCGGCGAACCACTGAGGCACAGAGTGCAGAGCTGCAGGGACTCCGTTCAGCCATTTCTTCATCTCAGGTCCCTGACTTCTCCAACATTCTGACAAATGCCTTAGCTGCACAGAAAGCTGAATTCGAGGCTCAGCTTAAGACTATTCAGGAAGACCAGGATCAATTGCTGAATCAATACAAGGCCGCTCAAACCGCTCATACTGAATCAGTCGCAACCACCTCTCAAGGCAATGAACTCAGACTCCAAACTGTACAGAAGGCCCTTGAAGAGAAGGTTGAACCGCAGCTGAAAGAGTTCAAGGCTGCAGCAGATCTCTCACACAAAGAATACAGCAATCAGCTGACCAACGAGAGAAATGAGCTGCATGAGGCACTGACCAAGATCCACGCCAGACTAGATGATCTGTCAGCCTCCTACAAAAGCTTGAATAAGAAGGTATCTGCTCCAAGGGAAAGTTTGGCTAAGGGGGAAAGTCTAATAGAAAAATCAATAAAGGGCGAAGCTGCCAAGGAGCTGATACTGAAGGCTTCGAAGAGAGCAAGGTCAGTAGCAAGGGCAACAACTCAGACATCCGCCCCTACTGCACCTACTGAAACTGGCGAGGCCCAGGGTGTCTCAGCTGCAGCATCAACTGAGACAGGCCCAAGTGGCTCAGGAGCCAGAGAAGTCGCAACTCAGGCAACTCAGACTCCTCTCGATATCATTAGAGAAGTTGCCGAGTACGCTGACGAGGAGGACTCAGAAGAGGAAGAAGCTCCTCTTCCACCTCCTGTTGCCGGCAAAGGCAAGAAAGTACTGAAACTCCCAACACCTCCCTCCAAGAAGAAAGGACCCAGGAGGTTCATAACCCCGGAGGAGGCGGCTCAGATAGCCGCTGACGAGAAGCTGGCAAGGGAGATTGCCAAAGCTGAAGCAGCCAAAAAGCTTAAACCGAAGCCTGTCAAAGGCAAAACCAAGGCTCCAGCTGGAGGAAAGAGAACAAGGTCAAGGCTGCCTCCCAGAACACTTAAACTTAAACTCGGCGACGAAGGCGACAAGCAAAAAGAGAAGGAGCAGCAACAAAAGTCTACTGAGCAGCAGGGCACCTCCAAAGAAAAATCTTCAACTCCTGCTGACTCAGAAGAAGAGCCACCTCACAAGCCTTCCTATACTGCCTCTAAGGAACAAGAACAGGAAATGGAAGAGATCTGGGCTCAGTTAGACAGATACTTGTACAGAGGTGAAGAGGCCAGGCATATTGAAGCAGCCAGGGAAAGATTACATACAACAGACCTTGAAGCCCTCAGGCTGAGAACAGAAAAGGAAGCGAGTCAGAGGATCCCCTCAAAGGCTGATATCCCTTACAGATACAGAAGATTCAGGAAGCCTACGGATCTGAAGACTCATAGATGGCCTAGAACTGATGAATGGATGCCAGTAGAATTCACTCAGACATGGGAAGCGCTGAAGATATAGTTCATTAAAAGGAACTACTTCTGGAGATTCTGGCCTGACAAGCGCAAGGCAGAAGCTTACACTGAATGGATGATGAGAGCCGATCTAGACATGTATGCCAGATTGCAGAAAGCTGTCAATGAAGATGTTGAAGTCAGAGTTCCAGATCCTAGAATCTTGCCACCCCCACAGAGACTTGATGGATCCGTTCACTATGGTGTTATAGAGAAAGAAGTGAAGGACGCTGCTGAAGCCAAATTTCTTGATGAAGAAGATCCAGCGGACTTTGCTGAGATACTGAAGCTGAGAAAAGTCACCTATCGCATGTATAGAGTGCCTCTCCCGGAATCTCAATCCCAAGATTTCAAAGACAGGATTAGGCAGTTCAAATGACTCTTTGCTTCTGTGTTCTCTTTATATCTTTTTCTTGTTTTCTAGCTTAGCAGAGATGTAACTGCACTGAACTTCTTTACATATATATAATATATCTCTGTTTGGCTTTGACAATATCTTATTGTCTGAACAGCCGTGTTTATTTATGCTTAACACTCAGAATCACTGAAGTGATTCGACTCACACACTCACCGTGTCGATTACTTATTGTCAGTTGTTGCTTAGCTAGATTCTGATAGACTTGATAGATAAAGGGAAAATATTGTTAAGACAGGGGGAAATTGTTGCTCAGACTCTGTATTTATTCTGACCTTCTGCCCTGATCCCCTCAGTAGTCTAGGACTTGAAGAACAACTCCACTGATCCTACTTGTAACACTTGTAAGGAGCTCTATTTCTGATAAGTCATAGTGTTAGGTTGCTTGTTTAGCTATTAGGTTTTGGCATCATCAAATAGGGGAAAAATGTTGGGTGATGATTCTACCCTCAACAGTGTCGATAATAGTGGGAAATGATTCAGTCTTCTATGCTGTGAAACAAGCAGTAGCCTGTGCTCTGAATGTATTTATGAAGATTTGAAGATCCCAAAACCCTATATTGATTTGTGAACCATTACGTTGTATTTTGTTTTGTTCAGACTCAGCAGACCCTCTCCTCTGGTTCAGGCACTCAGTAGATTATCCGCCTCAGCACCAGAAGTAGAAGACTCAGTAAATAATGGACTCAGCATGAGCGATATGCGAAAGGAGTCGGTAGAATCGGACTCGGCGGGAGTAGTTCATCGTACTCGGAGCCGATCTTCAAGTAGAGCGGACTCGGCGGGAGAATGCTACTCGAATCGAGAGATCGGACTCGGCAACGGACGAGTCTTCGATCGTCGTAATCTTTGAAGTCACCTTTCGGCAGAGTCAATACGAGGAAGAGAGAAGTCGGCTTCGAGATCCCCTTGAAGTACGTTGCGTCTCAACCACTTTCTGAACCTCGACCAATGACAAGCAGACACGTAACCTATATCTACTTAAAGCTGCAAGTCAACAACTTTCTAGAAAAGGAGGGAAAGGACACTGCCACCATACTTCAAAAGAGCCGTTAGCTACCCAAAAGAGAGAGACAAAGGATCGTCGTCTCCAACGGATCATCTTAATCTCTTCTCTATAAATAGAGGGATAAATTAAATTTGAAGCTCACGAGAAAAACGAACACGAATACGCGAAAAAAAACGAACTACCTAGAACACACAGAGCATTCAAACGAGCTAATCCAAAAAGCCTAAGTCTTCTGCAAGAAGTTCGAAGAATCTATCTCCGGCGAAAGACTACATTCTGGCTCATAGGGAACCAAGCTTAACTTTTTCATACAGCCTCTAGTATCCAAGCGACGATACACGAACCCAAAGCTATATTCAGCTGTTCGTCGTTCTAGAAGCCACCTTCTTGTTCCCTACCCCTCTAACCTAAGCTCAATAGCATATATCCATAGCTTAGACGAAGGAGTTCATCTTTGAACTAATCCTTATTGTAAAGGACTCCTTCACAGTTGGAGAGTTTTTCAAACACTCAGTTTGATAACAGTGTAAACTGAGACTTGCTCAGTATAAATCTCAAGACCAGTGTTTGTCCAGCGTACAAACCAACTGAGACTACCTCAGTATAATAAATAGCTTCCTGGTCTTTCGGGACAGTGGACGTAGGATTTTTGTGTCCGAACCACTTTAAAAATCTCTGTGTCGTGTATTCTGTTCTTAACTGCTGCATTGATTTACTGTTCATACTAAAAAACCTTCTTTAAATCATTCAACTGAGTTTCAGCAAACTAAATAGACTGCACTAATCAATTGAAACTGTTTTGATAAAAATGTTTTCTAACTCAATTGAATTGGGCCTACACTATTCCGCACCACTGAACTCTATCTGCAAGATACTGAATTCTGACACTCAGTCAGCTAGCAGGTCTCAGTAGAGTTAGTCACTCTGCCAACACGATTCAGAACAGCTTATCTGGTCTGCTGAACCTGTTTAGTACGACATCATCCTGAAAAAGGATTGTTCGTATTTAAGTTGAGAAAATCGATTTCAGGTGTATTCACCCCCCCCCCCTCTACACCTGGACGTGCTCTCGGGACCAACAGTCGTGCTGAACAAGTTCAGCAGACCAGATAAGTTGTTCTGAATCGTGTGGCAGAGTGACTAATTCTACTAAGATCTGCTAGCTGACTGAGAGTCAGAATTCAGTATCTTCCAGATAGAATTCAGTAGTGCGGAATAGTGTAGGCCCAAATTCAGTTGAGTGGGAAAATGTTTTTATCAAAACAGTTTCAGTAGATTAGTGCAGTCAGTTAAGTTTGCTGAAACTCGGTTGAATGATTTCAAGAATAGTTTTCAGTATGAACAGTAAATCAATGCAACAGTAAAAATAGAACACAAGTCACAGAGATTTTTAAAGTGGTTCAGACACAAAAATCCTACGTCCACTGTCCCGAAAGATCAGGAAGCTATTTATTATACTGAGATAGTCTCAGTCGGTTTGTACACTGGACAAACATGGATCTTGAGATTTATACTGAGCAAGTCTCAGTTTACAGGGTTATCAAACTAAGTGTTTGAAAAACTCTCTAACAGTGAAGGAGTCCTTTACACTAAGGATCAATTCGAAAGTGAAATTCTTCGTCTAAGCTATGGATTTAGTCTATTGAGCTTAGGTTAGAGGGATAGGGAACAAGGAGTTGGCTTCTAGAACGACTAACAGCTGAATGTAAGCTTCGGGTTCGTGTAACGTCGTTCGGATACTAGAGGTTGTATAGTTCAGTTTAGCTTGGTTCCCTATGAGCAGAGTTGTAGTCTTTCGCCGGAGATTGCTTCTTCGAACTTCTTACGAAAGACTTAGGCTTTTTCGAATTTGCTCGTTTTTAATGCTCTGTGAGTTCTCCCATGTATTCTTGCGTACTCGTTGTTCGTGAGCTTCAAATTTGATTTATCCCTCTATTTATAGAGAAGAGATTAGGATAGATCCGTTGGAGACGACGATCCTTTTTCTCTCTCTTTTGGGTGGCTAACGGCTCTTTTGAAGTATGGTGGCAGTGTCCTTTCCCTCTATTTCTGGAAAGTTGTTGACTTGGAGCTTTAGTAGGTATAGGGTACGTGTCTGCTTGTCATTGGCCTAGGTTCAGAAGGTGGTTGAGACAGAACAGACTTCAAGGAGATCTGAAGCTGACTTCTCTCTTCCTCGTATTGACTCTGCTGAAATGACTTCAAAGATCCTGACGGTCAGAAGACTGTCTGGCCGTTGCTGAGTCTGATCTCTGATTCAGTGGCATGCTCCTGCTGAGTCGGGTCTACTGAAGATCAGCTCTGAGTCCAGTGAACTACTCCTGCTGAGTTCAGTTCCACTGACTCCTTTCAGTATACTGCTCCTGCTGAATCCAGTATAATTGAGTCTTCTACTTCTGGTGCTGAGGCAGATAATCCACTGAGTGCCTGAACCAGAGCAGAGTGTCTGCTGAGTCTGAAACCTCAGAGACAAAACATATTACAACGTAATAGTTCACCAATCAATATAGGGTTTTGGGATCTTCAAATCTTCACAGACTTTTTCAGAGCACAGTGCTATTGAGTGTATGACACCACAGAAGACTGAGTCATTTCCCACTATTTACCAACATTGCTCAGAATAGAATCAACACCCAACATTTTCCCCCTATTTGATGATGCAAAAACCTAATAACTAACAACTATTCAACCTAACACTATGACTTATCAGAAACAGAGCTCCTTACAAATATTACAAGTAGGATTAGTGGAGTTGTTCTTCAAGTCTTAGACTACTGAGGGGATCAGGGCAGAAAGTCAAAACTTATACAGAGTCTAATCAACATTTTCCCCCTCTCTTAACAACAATTTCCCCAATACTAACAAGTCTATCAGAATCTAGCTAAGTAACAACTGACAGCAAAATAACAAACAGTGAGTGTGTGAGTCAGTAATCACTTTAGTGATTCTGAGTGTTAAGCATAAACAAACACGGCTATTCAGACAATAAGGAATTGTCAAAGCCAAACAGAGATATTATATATATGAGAATTTCAGTACAGTTACATCTCTGCTACACTAAAAGAAAGAAAGATACATGGAGAATACATAAGTAAGAAATCATTTGTACTGCCTAATCCTGTCTTTGAAATTCTGAGATTGGGTTTCAGGAAGAGTCAGTCCATACATGCGATATGTGACCTTTCTCAGCTTCAGTATCTCAGCAAAGTCCGCTGGGTCTTCTTCATCAAGGAATTTGGCTTCAGCAACGTCCTTCACTTCTTTCTCTATTACACCGTAGTGAATGGATCCATCAAGCCTCTGTGGGGGTGGCAGGATTCTGGGATCAGGAACTCTTACTTCAACATTTTCTTTGACAGTTTTTTGAAGTCTGGCATACATATCCAAGTCAGCTCTCATGATCCATTCAGTATATGCCACTGACTTGCGTTTCTCAGACTAGAATCTCCAGAAGTAGTTCCTCTTTATGAACTCGATCTTCAGTGCTTCCCACCTCTGAGTGAATTCCACTGGTATTCATTCATCCGTTCTTGGCCATCTTTGAGTCTTCAGATCAGTAGGCTTCCTGAATCTCCTGTATCTATAGGGAATGTCAGCCTTTTCTGGGATCCTTTGACTTGCTTCCTTTTCAGTCCTCAGCCTGAGAGCTTCAAGATCAGCCATTCTTATTCTCTCTCTGGCTGCTTCTATTTATCTGGCCTCTTCACCTCTATATAGATATCTGTCTAACTGAGCCCAGATTTCTTCCATCTCTTCTTCCTATTCCTTTGATGCAGTATAGGAGGGCTTATGAGGTGGCTCTTCTTCTGAGTCAGCAGGCGTGGATGATTTTTCTTTAGAAGTCCCCTGATGCCCAGCTGATTGTTGTTGCTGCTGCTTTTCCTTTTCTTTATCAGCCTCGTCGCTGAGTTTAAGCGTTTTAGGAGGCAGCCTAGCACCTGTTTTCTTGCCTCCAGCTGGAGCCTTGGTTTTGCCTTTGACAGGCTTCTTCTTTGGTTTTTTGGCGGCTTCAACTTCGGCTATCTCCCTA
Organism: Lavandula angustifolia; assembly: GCA_028984105.1. Classification (NCBI taxonomy): domain Eukaryota; kingdom Viridiplantae; phylum Streptophyta; class Magnoliopsida; order Lamiales; family Lamiaceae; genus Lavandula; species Lavandula angustifolia. Next base: position 24,433,823 of record CM054812.1, on the reverse strand, counting down.
GCCAGCTTCTCATCTGCTGCTATCTGAGCCTCCTCCTCCGGGGTTATGAACCTCCTGGATCCTTTCTTCTTGGAGGGAGGGGTTGGAAATTTCAGTGCCTTTTTGCCTTTTCCGGCAATTGGAGGAGGGAGAGGAGCTTCTTCCTCTTTTGACTCCTCGTCAGCATACTCAGCAACTTCCTTTATAATATCAAGAGGAGTTTGAGTTGCCTGAGCTGTGACTTCTTTGGCTCCTGAGCCACTTGGGCCAGTCTCAGTTGATGCTGCAGCTGCAGCTGAGACACCCTGGGCCTCGCCAATTTCAGTAGGTCCAGTAGGGGCAGATGACTGAGTTTGAGTTGCCCCTGCTACTGACCTTTCTTTCTTTCTTTGCTTTCGGATCGCTCCTTAGGTGCTTTCTCTATAATACCTTCCCCCTTTTTGGCATCAGCAATTAGGGTTGGGGGCTGAGCAGATACCTTTCTATTCAGGCTTTTGTATGAGTCTGACAGATCGTCCAGCTTATTATGTAGCTTTGTCAGTGCCTCATGCAGCTCGTTTCTCTCATTTGTCAGCTGATCGTTGTATTTCTTGTGTGAGAGATCAGCCGCAACCTTGAATTCTTTCAGCTGTTCTCTACCTTCTCTTCAAGAGCCTTCTGAATATTCTCCATTCTGAGTTCATTGGCTTGAGAGATGGCATTGACAGATTCAGTGTGGGCGGTGTGAGCGGCCTTGTAATCATTCATTAGTCTGTCCTGGCCTTCCTGAATCGTCTTGAGCTGAGCTTCGAAGTCAGCTCTCTGCGCAGCTAAGGCATTCGTCGAAATCTTTGGAGAAGTCGTGGGACTGCAGATGTGGCGATAGAGGTTCTGAGTCCCTGCAACTCTGCAGTCTGAGCCTCAGTGGTTTGTCGCCAAGTCTTGTGGACGGTACGGGCAAGTAGGCGATTCTGACTGCCTTGTTTTCTTAGTACCCTGGCCACTGATTTCGATCGATGGCTCTTTGGGCTGGGTGCTACTTCGAAAGCAGATTCGAGAAGGAGCTGAGCGGGATCAGCTGCCTTCGAAGTACCAGCCACCGTTTGCCCGGGACCAAGGATGTTGAGTGGAGGATCAGCGGTAGAAGTAGTGGCATCCTTGTCCGGTTGAGTTCCCTCATCAGGCTTCTCAGGGCCTGAATCACGGGGTGGGTCCTGACCATCGGGGTCAGACCCATCTGAGGGCCCTGGTGCTGAGACAGGTTATCTGTCGTTCAGCAGTGCGAGCATGGATACCCTCAGATCCTCGGGTGTGCTGAGGTCAGATGGCTCAGAGTAGCCAATCTTTCCTCTGATCAGCAGCTCTTCCTCATGAAGCTGCTCGCAGGAGTGGTGGATGATCAGTCGTTTCAGGTTGTGCCACTCCTGGAACCTTATCAGCATATGGAGCCTCGTATACCTAGCAAGTAGGACTAGATCCGAGTGGCTGGCGATCGTTTGAATCACTTCAGCAATCTCTCGGGAGGCCCTGGATTTTAGAGCAGAGGCCTCCATCCCGATAGATTCTGACTCCGAGGCTGTCTCCGAGTCCTCGACCTCAATTGGAGACGCCTGTTTCTCAGTAGACAGGATGTTGCTGAGTGGAGGAACATCCAAGGGGCTTTCCAAGGTCTGAACTTCTTCAGCCTGGACTTCTTCAGCTTGGACCCCTTGGTCCACTGTTTCACCCTGTTTAGTGGAGACGATCTTCTCCACTGATGGAGTCTTCTCAGAAGACTCTGGTTCGTCTCTCAACTGTAGAGGCGGCTGAGCTATTACTATCTCTGGCTCCGCCTCAGTCTCAGTAGGCACAACCTTGCTGACCTTCTTCAGCTTCTTGGTTGGTGCCTTAGGTGTCGATTTGGGGAGTGACCTCTTCTTCGTCGGTGTGGAGGTCTATTGACTCCCAGCCTTAGGTGCAGCGGGCCCTGATCCAATCTGCTGAAGGGCTGCTACCCTGTTCTGGAATCTGACTATCTTCACGTTGAAATATTGCTTGTCTGCGAAGGTGATTTTGTCAGACGCACAGAAATCCTCGATCATGACTGAGAGTTTTAGTCTGTATAGGAGCTTTCCTTTGACGCTCAGCCTATTGGATGCCTTGTCAAATTTGGCTGATTGTATCATGAACTCTCTGAGGAAAAACTCAGCCCAGTTTATCTTGGCCCTGTCATATATTGCCATCATCAGTTGCAGCTTGGGCCGAGACACTTGGTCAAATGAGCCTGCTTGACTCATCAGTAGATGAGTCACTATGTAAGCCAATGCTCTGTATTGAGGGAGCATTGTGTTCTTGGGAAAAGCGGCTCTGAATACTGTTGGCTTTCCGCAGAACTCAGTGAGGTACTCGTCCATCAGATCATCCTTATATGCGACGGTGTTGAGTCGTGTATTGGGTAGAGTGAAGCTTTTCTGAAGAGCTTCTCGTATTAACATTTGTTTTACTTCTATGTCAGTGCGTGAGGGATCGCCTACTGTATAGACGACGAATCTGCCTCTGATGTCTCCATCCACTGAATCGGAATTCAGATAGATTTCTACTACTTGACGCGGGAGAAAGAAAGTCGGCCTCCTCGTCAAGAATCCTTCTAATCCGGTCTCACGGAGGGCATAGAAAATCTCCTCCATGAAGTCTAGATCGCATTCATCAAACTCCATGACTGGCTCGCACCAGACACGATCCTTCTCAAGGATCTCTTTCATATCTGCCGGAGCACCTACTTGTGTTCCTGTCATTTTAATAATCTGCATACACAGTATAGGTCAATATCGATTAGAATATAAGAGAAATGAAATCATACGATACTTAATGATCATTGAAGAATTACCAAAAAAAAATTCTGAAGATTTTTAAGAGAATTTTGATAGAAGGTAATAAGTATCTCAGAAAATCTTGGGTACTTAAGATATTTGCAGATATGAAATGGCGGTGTCAAATATTTTGAATGCATATATATATCTTAGAGAAGATAAACAGTTAGTTTGAACGCGCTTTTTGAGATGGACGGCTAGGATTAAGTTTTATAAAATCGGCAATGATCAAATTAGCCGCCTAAGTCAAAAGCAAGTTGTAAATAGCCTAAGTAGTAACTTGATACGACATGCATTTAATGCGTGGCAGAGTTCAGCATGCTTGTACATAGAATGTCGTGTATTAAATGAAGTCCGTTAAAATTAAATGACATTTCCTAAGGCATTGAATACGATGTTGAATCTGATTCATAAATGCACAGAATTGTTCTATAGGAAAATGAGTAGAGATACGCAAACCTGTCAGCTGAACGTCGTAGTCAGCTGATACCTCGTGTAGATGGTTGCTGAGTCTCTACGTACTGATTTTACTCAGTAGTGAGAGCGAACATTCCCCCTTATTGAATGCTCCTCTCCTGAATCCTCTTACTGACTGGAGTCAGTAGGGTCCAGCAGACCTAGCTCTACTGAAAGTTCTCTGAATCTGGCTTCAGCTAGAGGCTTGGTCAGTATGTCAGCCCTTTGATGGTCAGTATGGATCTTCTCCATCCTGATATCCTTCTTTTCGAAATGGTCACGAATGAAGTGGTGTCTGATGTCCACGTGCTTGCATTTATATGAAGTACAGGATTCTGAGTGATTGCAATGGCACTGGTACTGTCGCAGAAGATCGGCACTTCATTCTGAATGACGTCATAGTCGCGTAGCTGCTGTCTCAACCAAAGGATTTGGGCGCATCAACTTCCGGCAGCCATGTATTCAGCTTCAGTAGTTGACGTTGCTACTGAATGTTGTTTCTTTGAGAACCATGAAATCAGCTTACTGCCGAGGAACTGACACGTTCCAGAAGTTAACTTTCGGTCAATTCGACATCATGCATAGTCAGCATCAGAATAACCAGTTAGTTCAATATTATCATCAGCTGGATACCATAAACCCGTGCCAGGTGTTCCTCTGAGATAGCGGAGAATCTTCTTTGCTGAGTCCATGTGACTCTGCTTCGGATGTGCCTAAAATCGAACGTAGACACCTACAGCATAAGTTATGTCAGGACAAGTAGCTGTTAAATATAATAGAGAACCAATTATAGCACGAAATTCAGTTTGGTCTACTGATACTCCTTCTTTATCAAGATCAATTTTCATATTCGTGTTCATCGAAATCTTGATTGGTTTGCCGGATGTGCAACCGAATCTCTTGATGAGGTCTCGAGTGTATTTGCCTTGATTGATGAATGTTCCCTTCTCAGATTGTTTGACTTGAAAGCCAAGGAAATAGTTCATCTCTCCCATCATTGACATCTCGAACTTTTCCTTCATCATTTTCTCAAACTGCTGACACATGATGATGTTCTTCGAACCGAAGATGATGTCATCTACGTAGATCTGCACAAGTAATAGCTCGTCTTCCAGTCGTATGCTGAATAATGTGTGGTCTACTGTGCCCTTCTGAAAACCTTTCTGAAGAAGAAACTCAGATAGGGTATCGTACCAAGCCCTGGGTGCTTGTTTTAACCCATACAGAGCCTTTCTGAGTCTATAAACTTGATGTCCCTACTGAAAGCCGGGAGGTTGTTCCACATAGACTTCTTCTTTCAGTACGCCGTTCAGGAAAGCAGACTTCACATCCATTTGATATACTCTGAATCTTTGATGTGTTGCGTAGGCTAGGAATAGTCTGATTGCCTCCAATCTTGCAACTGGAGCGAACGTTTCATCGAAATCTATCCCTTCAGCTTGATAGTAGCCTTTTGCCACGAGTCTTGCTTTATTCCTTACTATGACGTTATTTTCATCTCGCTTGTTCTTGAAGACCCATTTTGTTCCAATCACATGTTGATGTCGGGGTCTGTCCACAAGCTCCCAAACTTCATTTCTCGTGAACTGATTCAGCTCCTCCTGCATGGCTATGATCCAGTCAGCATCTTCCAGTGCGTCCTCAATTGACTGAGGTTCTTCAGTAGACAAGAAGTAGGAATATAAGGCGCTTTCTCCCTGACAGAATATGGATCTTATCTTTACGTTTGCTGAAGGATCTCCAATAATTAAATCAGAAGTGTGAGCATCCAGCCATGATCTACGATGTTTCATCTCTTCATCTGAAATTTGATCAACACAGATAGTAGGTGAGTTAGGCATTTCAGATGTACTATTATGTGATTGAAGTAATTCAGTTACGAGAGTGTGATCTATTGAGTCACCAGGTTCAGGGGCATTTAGCTCAGAAACATCATTAGTTCCCCCTGAATTATTATTCTCAGTAGAGGTCTTAGTTACCAGTGGGGTTTCTTCATCGACCTGAGTTACCTGGGATTGACTCTGTTCAGTAGAGTCAATATGTTCAGCTACTTCTGCTGTTGGCTGAGATTCAGTGGACTTGTCTTCAGTTTCTTCATCTGAATCATCATCCCAACATAGATGGATCTTTTCAGTTTTATCTTTTAAGCTCAGATCATGTAGCTGCTTACTGATGTCCTCAGATTCAGGTTTAGAGTTTCTGCTCCTGTCTTCAGTAGCAAACTCATTAAAAACAACATGAGGGCTTTCCTCCACACAAAGGGTCCGATAGTTAAAGACTCTGAAGGCTTTGCTGTCCCGGGAGTATCCTAAGAACACTCCCTGATCTGACTTGCTATCAAAAGTCTTCAACTGATCTTTCCCATTATTGTGGATAAAGCACGAACACCCAAAAATATGGAAATAAGATAGAGAGGGCTTCCTGCCGTTCCATAGTTCATATGGTGTCTTCTTATGTTGCTTTGTTAGTAGAGATGGGTTCTGAGTATAGCATGCAGTATCAGTAGCTTCTGTCCAGAATTTGGTTGGGAGTCCTGAGTCTGCGAGCAGGGTTCTTGCTACTTCTTTGAGTGTGCGATTCTTCCTCTTAGCAACCCCATTTTGTTAAGGTGTGCGCGCGGCAGACGTCTCATGCTCTATGCCTTCTACTTTGCAGAACTCCTCCACCATAGAATTCAAGAACTCAGTTCCTCTGTCTGAACGTATCTTGATGATCTTGGTGTTCTTCTCGACACTGAGCCTTTTTCAGAAGCCTTGGTAACTCTGTTTTGACGTCAGATTTGTTGGCAATAAATATGACCCATGTGTAGCGCGAGTAGTCATCAATGACCACTAATGCATACTTCTTGCCTCTGATCGTCACTGGAGAGACTGGACCGAACAAATCCATATGTAGCAGCTGAAGGATTCCATCAGTGGAAGGAGATGGAACAGGTGGATTTTGACTCCTTGTTTGCTTTCCCTTCAGACATACTTCACACTGAGTGTCTTTGTTGAATACTTCATTCGGCAGTCCTCTTGCTAGAGTGTTTCTAGCTAATTTGTTGAGCATTTTGAAATTGAGATGACTGAGTCTTCTGTGCCAGAGCCACCCCGTTCTGTTGTCATTCTTCGCCAACAAGCAAGCTTCAGGTTCAGCTGAGTTCTAGTCAGCTATATAGATATTCTTCTTGCACGAACCTGATAACACTGTTGTTCCTGTGGATTTATCAATAACATCACAGAAACCAGCGTAAAAAATCTCTCTATTCGAGTTGTCACAAAATTGACTAACAGAGAGAAGGTTATGCTGAAGTCCTTCAACATATGATACTCTTGGAACTGTTGTTGTTCCAATGCTGAGTGTTCCATAGCCTCTGGTGTAGCCTTTTGCATTTTCTCCAAACTCGATTCTAGGTCCTTCTTCAATAGTATAATTTTTTAGTAGGTCCTTTCGGTACGTTATATGTCTTGAGCATCCGCTATCCACATACCAAGGGTCCTTGTGCACCTGCAAAACAGAATTATATTTAGGTACCCTTTATTTTTTATTTTGGGTCCTTAGATGTTAGTTTTGGTAACCCATATATGTCTTACGACCCTGGTGGTCTCAGACAGTTTCTTTCCACTTTTGTCAACGTATCTGACCACTGGACTGGTTGATGCTGACTGCTGAGGCTTTTCAGGTTCAGGAGTCCTGATCTTCTGAGTGGGTGGACTGCTGACCTTTGCCTTCTGCACGGCTTTATTCTTCTTCTTCTGACTATTGGATCCTCTCCTGACTATTGGATCATAGTAATATGACTCATACTGAGCTGGATGAGTCAACTGTGGAGGTCCATACTGATCAGCCCATTTAGCTTTGTTGGTTCCCCCTTGACTGAACTGGGGTAATCTGGTGCTGATCTTCTTGTCAGAGTGCTGAGGACTAGGATGAGGTGCCTTCATCTTCTGTTTGTTCTTAGCTAGGGGGTTCAGTATGTCTGCATTGATGGTCTCCCCTTGAACAAACCTATCAGCTAGCCGGTTTTCTGAGCGTACGGGAGCAGATAAGGAGGCTCCCTGGCTGAATCCAAGTCCCTCCTTGCAATGCTTGGGCTTGTTGCTTGCTAGCATAGCCTCTAGCTTCTTTTCAGCACCCATGTATCGCTCTGTCATCAGGTTCCTCCAGACATCATCACTCTTTTTCAGCAGTTCATGCTCGGTTTGAAGTCCTGACAACTCTTGCTTCAGTAGACTCAGTTCAGTATCTTTCTGAGTCAAGTCTTTGGTCAAGACTGAGATCTGATCTTCTTGATGCTGAGACTTGGCCTTCGTGAGAGTTTATCTCGCCCCTGGAGTCTCAACACAAGTCCTTCTGACTCAGTAGCAACCTGACTTTCCTGAGAAAGTCTCTGATTCTCCACTTTCAGGGTATCCAATTCCTGAAGAGTCTTACTGAGCTGCAGACTCATCTGAATCTGTTCGTCGAGTAGTTCTTCGTATGCGATTGCGACGTCCAGATTTTCATCTACACCTGAAAGAGTGTCGTGTGTGCAGTTTGAAGAGGAATTAAATGGTTCATGTGAGTTTACCTCATCCTCTTCTCCTGCCATGAGACATTTTTCAGCATCTTCTTCAGCTTCAAGCTTTATGGCCATGAAAGGTGCTTCATCGTCAGATGAATCCATGAAGGAGTCGACTTCATCTGTGTCATCTGAGAGTTCACCAGCAATGTATGCTTGTCTCTTCTTGATGAACTTCTCCCTTCTGGCTTTGCGTGTTGCCCTTTCAGCAATGCTGAGCTCAGGACAGTCATACTAATAATGTCCTGGCTTTTTGCAATTGTAGCAGGTTGTGACTCTTTCTTCTTTGCTCTCACTGTCTTTCGACTGAGCTGAGTCATCTTGTTTCCTGCATTCAGAAGTATGCGAGTCAGGAGTGCGTTTAGGCGTATATTCAGACTTCCCCTTGGATTCTCTGAGGGCTTTAGTCACTTTTCTGCGCCTCTCCTTCTCCTTCTGGTACTTCACGGCGAGTAGTGCGTACTTCTTGGCTAGATTTCCTTCTTGTATGTCACTGAGTGAAGGTTCAGCCTTACTAGACGTTGGAGCTGCTGTGCTGACTGATGCTTTAAAGGCATGGTCGATTTGAGTGTCAGCTTCAGCTCGCTGCTTCCTTTGAGGTAAGCTAAACTCGAATTCCTCTGCTTTAAATTCTGAAAAGATATGGTCAGGAGTAACAATATCTAAATCAGAATGACGTAATAGAGTAGCAAAGGGAGTCTAGTGACCGTCTGGCAGTGCCCTCAAAATTTTGAGATTCATCTCTCGGTTGGAAAATGTCTTTCCCAGCCCGTTGATAGAGTTCATCAGATCCGTGAATCTGACGTTGAGATCTTCAATGGTGTCACCAGGCATGAGGGACAATCTTTCCAGCTTTTGGAGTTCCAGCGCGAGTTTATTTTCTTTGATCTTCTGAGTCCCCCGACTCAGCAGCGCTAGAGCATCCCAGAGTTCTTTCGCGGACTTGCAGTCCTGAACTCTTCCGAGATAGGAATCACTCAGGGTGGTCAGTATGGCGTTTCTGGCGACGCGGTCTAAGTTGTGAAGCTTCTTCTCCTCTGGGGTGAAGAGACTTCTGTCCTTGGGGATCTTCTTCCCGGTCACCATTCCACCTCCGTCTGCTGGATCCTGATCTACGACGCTATCGATCATTGGAATGATAGGTCCGTCCTCTATAACCTATGTCATGCTGTCGTGGAGAGAGGTCAGATGTGCCTCCATTCTGACCCGCCATACACCATAGTTCTCTACTGAGAACATGGGTACCATTCTGATTCCTGACATATCAGACATGATGAATAATGATATGAATGAAGAATGATATGCAGTGAAAACATTTTTCGGATCCGTTCAAGTAGACCAGTTTCAGAATAACAAGAGTCTTATAGAACTCCTGCTCTGATACCAATTGTTGGTCCCGAGAGCACGTTCAGGTGTAGAGGGGGGGGGTGAATACACCTGAAAACTGATTTTCTCAACTTAAACACGAGCAGTCCTTTTCAGGATAATGTCGTGCTGAACAAGTTCAGCAGACCAGATAAGCTGTTCTGAATCGTGTGGCAGAGTGACTAACTCTACTGAGATCTGCTAGCTGACTGAGAGTCAGAATTCAGTATCTTCCAGATAAAGTTCAGTAGTGCGGAATAGTGTAGGTAGGGCTATTATCGAATCGAGCTTTTATCGAATAGCTCGGGCTCGAGCTCGATAAGGCTCGGCTCGAATTCGATAATATCGAGCTCGAGCTCGAGCTCGAGCCTCATATTGATATTCGATAATTAATCGAGCCGAATTCGAATATTGCAATATTCGGTTCAAAAGCTCGCGAGCCCGACTCGATTAAATTACTTTAGATTTTGGGTACCGAATTCGAGCTTTCGGTACCGAATTCGAGCTTTCGGTCTTGAATTAAAAAATAAAAAAAATATTATTTTCTTAATTTTATCGAGCTTTCGAATCGAGCTCGATACCAAAATCGAGCTTTCGAATCGAGCTTGAATACCATGATTTTTTATCGAGCCGAGCTCGAACCCGAATATAAATCTCGTATCGAGCTCGAACCCGAGCTCGAGCCTGAGCAAAAATGGGCTAATCGAGCCGAGCCTGTACAAAGCTCGGCTCGACCCGGTTCGATAACAGCCCTAAGTGTAGGCCCAAATTCAGTTGAGTGGGAAAACATTTTTATCAAAACAGTTTCAGTAGATTAGTGCAGTCAGTTAAGTTTGCTGAAACTCAGTTGAATGATTTAAAGAATAGTTTTCAGTATGAACAGTAAATCAATGCAACAGTAAAAATAGAACACAAGACACAGAGATTTTTAAAGTGGTTAGGACACAAAAATCCTACGTCCACTGTCCCGAAAGATCAGGAAGCTATTTATTATACTGAGATAGTCTCAGTCTGTTTGTACACTGGACAAATACAGATCTTGAGATTTATACTGAGCAAGTCTCAGTTTACAGGGTTATCAAACTAAGTGTTTGAAAAACTCTCCAACAGTGAAGGAGTCATTTACACTAAGGATCAATTCGAAAGTGAACTCCTTCGTCTAAGCTATGGATTTAGTCTATTGAGCTTAGGTTAGAGGGATAGGGAACAAGGAGTTGGCTTCTAGAACGACGAACAACTGAATGTAAGCTTTGGGTTCGTGTAACGTCGTTTGGATACTAGAGGCCGTATAGTTCAGTTTAGCTTGGTTCCCTATGAGCAGAGTTGTAGTCTTTCGCCGGAGATTGCTTCTTCGAACTTCTTGCGGAAGACTTAGGCTTTTTCGAATTTGCTCGTTTTTAATGCTCTGTGAGCTCTCTCGTGTATTCTTGCGTACTCGTTGTTCGTGAGCTTCAAATTTGATTTATCCCTCTATTTATAGAGAAGAGATTAGGATAGATCCGTTGGAGACGACGATCCTTTTTCTCTCTCTTTTGGGTGGCTAACGGCTCTTTTGAAGTATGGTGGCAGTGTCCTTTCCCTCTATTTCTGGAAAGTTGCTGACTTGCAGCTTTAGTAGGTATATGGTACGTGTCTGCTTGTCATTGGCCGAGGTTCAGAAGGTGGTTGAGACGAACGGACTTCAAGGAGATCCGCCGACTTCTCTCTTCCTCGTATTGACTCTGCCCGAAATGACTTCAAAGATCCCGACGGTCGAAGACTGTCCGGCCGTTCTTGACGAGTTTGATCTCCGATTCGATGGCATGCTCTCCGCCGAGTCTGCCCATCGAAGATCGGCTACGAGTCCAGGTGAACTACTCTCGCCGAGTTCGGTTCCACCGACTCCTTTCGCATATCTTGCTCTCGCTCGATCCCAAGTATAACCGAGTCTTCTACTTGCCGAGGCGAGATAATCCACCGAGTGCCCGAACCGGAGCGAGTATATCGCTGAGTGCGAAACCTCAGAAACAAAACATATTACAACGTAATGGTTCACCAATCAATATAGGGTTTTGGGATCTTCAAATCTTCACAGACTTTTTCAGAGCACAGGGCTACTGAGTTTATGACACCACAGAAGATTGAGTCATTTCCCACTATTTACCAACATTGCTGAGGATAGAATCATCACCCAACACTCATTATAGTGGACCAACCACTACATAAATATAGCCATATTTCAATTTAGGTATATGCCTCATTAAATTCCAAATTACTTTATACTTGATTATAATATAAAATGTCACTTTTGGGCTTGAGTGGAAAGCAGATTGTGTTGAGAAAATGTGATACTTCATTGCTTTCCACAATGCGTGCATCACAAAAAAAAAGCCGCGAGATTTTGAGGCCCACAATTTACATGGAAATAGCATATAGGTAAACCCAAACGAATCATCCTGCTTATGTAAATAATCCTCCTATATTTTGGAGTTATTACCAAAAATAGATCATTAAAGATTCCTCCAATAATCGTTTTAACATATAAAGTTGAGAGAGAGAGAAAGTGAATAATTGTCATCATGGATCCAACCCAACAAGCACTGTGCTGGTATTTGCCTGGCCCTCATTGGTAGGTTGGTAAGCTGGGGCCCAATTGTATGGAGGTGAGGTACACCATATCATATTGTTCAATATCAATTATGAAGCAAGCTAAACATATTCTCCTTACCTTGTTAGGTTTCTCAGTTATTGCTCAACTCAAAGAAAAT